>VXAY01007648.1:503285-636828 GCA_013399855.1 Oxyruncus cristatus
AAAAAAAAAAAAGGCAGGGAGTATTTAAAATGCTGCTGCAACAGTAAATATCACCTCTGGCATATTTGTCCTGGAAGAACAGAGCACGATTTGGAATACCTAATTGAAATGTGCTACAGGAGATAAGGCTCGCTGCAGAGACTGACATTTAAAAGCGGGAGACACCAAACAAGACATGAAATATCACTGTTGCTGCCTCAAAGCACAAAGCCACTTTCACAGAACTAGAGTTTTCTCTTCCTCACCTCTTTCCCCTCCCCAGGTGACAGACATAGCAAGCAATAACCCCTTCCCTGATGTCACAAGTAATACCACCCTCACAAAAATATTGGGGTTGCTACAATTTTGCATAGTTGTTCCCTCCTGCAAATCATGCAGACACGCCTCATGCATGTCTTCCCTCTTCCCATTCCCCGTGTGCAAAAACTTGTTTCTCCCCTGATACATCAACATGTCAAATTTCAGCACAGGAGATGCTGAAAACCAGGCACTCCTGCCTACCCCTGCATGGCAGCCTGGGCACCCCGTGCCTACTGGTCTGTGAGAAGAAGAGGTGGTAAACTTCTCCGTATTTGGAAGAGAATCCAGGGACAGTGCCAGAATATCAGAGCTGAGAAAAAAACCTTGGCCCACAAGTGATACTATGAAATGTTTGGCTGCTCAGGCTGTTGCAGGCTCCGCAGTCAGAAGGAGTTCTGATGCCTTTGAGTTACCTGATATGGTGTTGTGGGCAAGCAGCAAGGGACATAAATGCAGCAGATTCCATAAATGCACACTTTGCATCAACCACACATCAAGTAAGGATTTAACTAGAAAGTTACAGTTCATTAAAAGAGCACCAATTAATTTTTTCAATTACATATTTTTCTTCTGTGCCAGGATAGCAGGGCAAAGGTTGGGATGCATATCAGAGCCAAGCACCTTGTGCTGCTCAGTGAAACATCCCTGTGATGTTGAAGGAACAGCTCTGGTTAAAAAGCTGGTTTTGAAATAGTTGTCAGAAAATATGTTGTAAAGTTTCTGAGCCATTAGACTGTTAATGTCAATAGACTGATCACCAGTCTTGAGCAAAATGGGAAATCCTAGCCAAAGCAAGTAAGATATTTTTAGATTTAAGATTTAGATTTTTCATTTTAGGTTATCAACCAACACTTTCTTTCATACAGCTCCAGTTGGTATCTCCTTGCTTCCCTGAAACAGTATGGGCCAAAGAAGGAGGCTCCTTTTTGTCAAAAAATACTCTGTGTGGAAAGGTCCACGGGTTAGCCGAAGAGACTGTTTTCCTGAAGCTATTCTAGTCACTCCTGCACAAGCATAGTAGCACTGCACAGCACACACTGCCAAATGAGTAGGTTCTGCTTTACCTCATAATTTTGAACTTTAAACAGACACGCCTTTACAGGAAACCAGTTCGGATATCATCTTGTGGCATATATTCCACCTTTCCTTAATGGCTTTCAGTTGCAGGAGGAAAAAAAAAAAAAAAAAAAAAAAACACCAAACGCACAGCTTAGTGGAGGTTTGTAGGTCTAATGAACTGGTTTCTCTCCCTCTATATAGTCTCTGAGCCTGGGCTTTTTGGGATAATGTCTTGGCACCATTCTGTGTACAAAGAAAAGCACGAGGGATAGAGCACAAGGCTAGAGTTAATAAGAAATAGAAATAAGCAAAATAAACAAAGCATAAAAATGACAACAAATTTCCGAAACATGCAATCAAACAGTAAGATTTTAGATCCACTTCATTGAGAGGAAAGATGGGGGCATGGAAAAATGCAACTGAAAACACACTGTCAAAGTTAACACAGGTAAAGCAGAAGACCCCTGCACTCAAGCTAATTGTTCTTCAGTATTCTCTCTGTGTTGATTTAAAAAATTTAAAAAAAAAAAAAAAGGGAGGGTTGTCTTGAGAATACCTTAACTGTATCCCAAGAAGACATGCAATGCATCTACATGCCGACCAGTCAGTCTGCAGTGTCAGGTATCCAAGGTGTGCAATTCTTTTCACAAAGCAATTACCTGAGCACTTAAGAATTTATAATAGCAAACAAGTGCACAACTTTTGTTTTCTTATACCTCAGTGACATGGGTCACGAGTTTCCATGAGAATCTGCCATTCAAAACAGGTGGCCAGCTTATCTGTATGAAGCCCAGCCCTGCCAGAATCCCTGCTCTTCTCCTGCCCTCCTTCATACTACAAACTGAAGTATTCCTGGAACAAAAAAAAAAACAACCAAAGGAAAAAAAAAAAAAAAAAAAAAAAACAGTAAATCAGTCTGTCTTCTATGGTTCACAGACAGCGTTTGGATGTGTTGCCAGCACACAGCGGGCTACTTGAAAATCAAGAAAGGAGGCTGACAGCAGGGGTGCTCCACATGTCACAGTATAATATTATGATGTTGGAGATTCCTCTTAGAAGATACCTTGCCAACACTAGCTCTCCTTCAGGACCAATTTCTTCCACTGTAAACTGGTACCACATGGAACACACTGCAAGACTGGAAAATCTCTTTCAAGAGACATTCAGTTCAAGTTGCAAATGCAGAAATTACGCTGATTACATAGGAAATCTGACACAGGACAGAAACCAAATGAGTGCAGTGACATTAGCCAAGTCAAGAGAGAAAATACTTCTCAAGTCATTTGCCTTGGCTGGCTCAGTTACAGGACAAAAGCACTAGAAAGTGTGTTAGAAATCTTTCTCTGTGATCCAAGTGTAGTTGCACAACTAGAAGAGAAGGAAGGGATGAGGCTGGGGTTCAGATACATTAGCAGATTGACAGAATCCTAAACTGACTCCAGAGTAGTTAGCAATCAGGAACAAAGTACAGAATATACTAGGTTATTCAGGAGCCCAGGAAATGGTGAGAGAGATGGTGAAAAGCATATATAAGCTTACACCTGAGCAAGACAGCCTGCCTATGCTTTCCCCCAAAGACAGTTAATATTACAAGCTCATCACTTCTCCAAGTGCTGAATTCATCCTATTTGAATTTGAAAAGCCTCTAGTCCAACAGTGAGATATCACTGAAATTGCTGCTGGGGCTTTACTGAGGCACAAGTTCAGGTCCTCAGTGCCCCAGTCCATGCTCTTGAGCATCCTATAAACACAGATTCCAGTAAAATCACACCTTATTCCCTCTAATCTCTTCTATTCACCCCTTTCCTTTTTTTTTTCTATTTTAAATTAATTAAAGGGCCCCTTACCACTTCACTAAAATTTCTGTAATTTTAGGAATGGTTTTGAAAGTGTCCACAAGCAGGTCCTTCCACAGAATCATGAAGACAACTGCATGTTTCAGGTACCAATTTGAAGGATAGCTTACTTTCTGCAGCCCCTGCTTGATTCTGCATCTAATAAGATCACTTCAAATTAAGGTGATCTGAGCAGCTGTTTCAGGCTTAGACTTCAGTGGGGTTGGGGAGAGGAATACCTCCTAGTTTTACATTTAAAAATAGAATGGTTTGGGTCAGAAGGGACCTCAAAGATCGTCTAGTTCCAACCCCCCGCAGTGGGCAGGAACCTTCTACTAGACCCAGTTGTTCAAAGCCCCATCCAGCCCGGCCTTGAACACTTCCAGGGACAGGGCATCCACAATTTCTCCGGGCAACCTGTTTCAGTGCCTTGTCAACCTCACAGTAAAGAATTTCTTTCTAATATCCAACTTCAACCTACCCTCTTCCAGTTTGAAGCCATTCCCCCTTGCCCAATCACTACATGCCCTTGTAAAAATTCCCCTTCCATATTTCTGGTAGGGTCCCTTTAGGTTCTTGAAGGCCAGTTAGGTCTTCCCAGAAACTTCTATTCTCCAGGCTGAACAACCCTGACTCCGTCAGCCTGTCTTCACAGGAGATGTGCTCCAGCCCTAGATCATCCTTGTGGCCCTCCTCTGGACTCACTTCAATGGGTCAATATCCTTCCTGTGCTGGGGACCTCAGAGCTGGATACAGTACTCCAGGGGGAGTTTCACCAGAGCAGAGTACAGGGGCAGAATCACCTCTGCTGATCTGCTGGTTACACTCTTTTTGATGAAGCCCAGGATGTGGTTAATTTTCTGGGCAGCAAGCATGTATTACTGAGTCATTGGTTGATGAAAATCAACCAACACCACAGAGGTTTTTTCCTGAGGGCTGCTCTCAATCCATTCTCCACCCAGCCTGTATTTGTGCTTGGACGCCTGACACACATGCAGGACACTGCACTTGGTCTTGTTGAATTCCATTCCTCTGCTAATCATCTCAACTTCTAAACTCTCTGCTAACTGTGTAGGGAAATCAGGGAACTGTGTGGGTGCAAACATGCCAACATGCACTGTGCGGTGTAAACCTGTCCACCTTATTTTTCAGTAGCTTCCAGCTCTTCTTCCCTTTTTTTAGAAGTGCTAATGGATGTTGTCAGGAACGAAGGCAAAGGGAGGTAAAAAAGAGAGAATTAACCACAATTATATATATTTATTTTTTAAAAAAATTTTACTAACTGAAATCTTCCCCAATGACTCCATTTTAGACTGCTGCTGCTCTAGAAATAGCCCGGACAATTAAAATTATCTCTCCTGAGTACTTTGAAGAAAGCAGCCTTCCTGCAGCTTCCTCTCGCTTCCAGACTTGCATCTGATTGAAGAAGTGACCATCCCTCTATATCAAGGCAACCTAAACCAACAGGAGATTAGCTTCCATTATCCATGAATACTCTCTGTTTCCCACATCTCTTTACTGACTAATCATTCTTACAGAAATTTCTTTCAGTGTGTTTGACTAATATCAGCCCTTTCATTGCCTTCACTTCACGGGATGTTAGAGATTCTCCCAGCTGTGCAGAGCCATTTTAGGTCTACACAAAGCACACCCCAGAAAATTAACTTTTAGTGTATTTAGTGAATCACTATGGGAGACCAGTAATAGAAACAGTACAACAGAGGAATGAGGGAAACTAGGGAATTACCAGGCATGCCACAAGAAACACAGAAGTCCTGTAATACGAGACAGAAGGGGAAGCCCCAAGGTGACACTAAGAAACAATTGTCAGGGTTGATGAGTTTTTGTTGGGGTTTTTTTAATTGGTTGGTGGGTGTCGTTGCTTTCCATTTTTTTTTAAATAATATGGTATGAGAATCTAAGCAAGCACATTTCTTTGTGAACCAGCCTCCCTGCTAAAATGTACGGACTATCCATCTCTCACAGCCAGATGCTCAAAAGCAACAAGTAAGCAGAGGTTAGCTCCACTATGAGTTTGAACGGCATTGTTATTTGAGGGACAAAGTGGTAGGATTGGCTTTCTAGGCTCTCCTACTGAAAGGCTAAGCATTCAGACAAAATCAACAGATCTGAGATGGACATGGCATTAAGTCTCTTCTGGCATGAGATGACCTTTCAGAAAAACACATTGGAAACACCGATAGGCACAGAACACAAATGCAATTACATGGTGCTGCCAGTCAGAACAAATACACTGAATTGCAGCCACTGGGGCAGGTGAAGCAGAACAGACTCGGCCCAGGATGCCAGGCCTTAACTAGCAGCTTCAGAGCTCCTACTGCTATCCAGGCTTTTCTATCACTCCAGGTGACTTGGTACAAGTTTTCTGATATTCTACATTCCTATCCTCACCTTTAAGCTGAGATTTTTTATAACTGGATGTAATTTTTGCCCTGGGTTATGCCTGTGGGTTTGCTTTTGCATACTGAGCTGTGCCTGTTAGCATGTTATGACACTTAGGTTCAGGAATGCCTTAGCTTCCTATTGGGGATGGGGAGGATTTGTTTAAGGACAGAAAGTGTCATGAAACACATGAGCAGTTCTTGGTTCTTCTACCCTCTTTAATATATAGCCACCATTTTAGTGTCTGTGACTTCCAGTTTGGCCTGGGCCTAAATGTAAACCCAGGTACCTCCTGCCTTTCACCAGGAGGCAGAGAGCAACAGCAGGTAAAATAACAGGAGGATACCAGCTGCCCAAGGTGCTTTTCTACATCTCCAGCCACATGGAGCTGCTAAGTAAACACCAGCTCACCCAGTCATGCCTGCCAAATTTAGCATGTTTTTCTTCTTCTTCTCTCAGCAGCCTCTTCCCCAATATCCTCTTGTCTATAGAAAGAAGATTTGCAAGTGAAGTTTTGGCCATTTATTATGTATCATTCCCCCACACCTCACACTTGTGAAGTTGCTGGCCGAACAGGGCCCTCCTCCTCCTGCCCTCAGCCTCTCTCTACCTTTCCCACCTCACAATCACCTTTTTCACCTGCATTTTAATCTCAGCAGTGGCTGTCAGTGAGGCAAAGCTGGCTGAAGGTAGTGAACAGTTGAGATGAGTTCAAAAATTTCAGAGATTCTTTAAAGGAAGAGAGACAAGCAATGTGCTCAGTAGAGCACACCACTGTCCCAAAGGTTGTCTGACAAATAGTTTATACAACCATGGCCTTCCTCTGAAGTCTGGAACTGGGTGCTAGGAAATGAGACTTCTATTTCTGGCTTGTCTATAAGGACACATATGATGACAGACAAGCCATTTAACCTCTCCCTGTTTGCCTTGCCTGCCTAAATAATACTGACAAAATAAAAAAGTGATCAGCTACGACTCTATGACTCAGCTTTATCTAGAGGACAGTTAGAGGTTCATGGGAGCAGTGGGCACAGAAGGCCAGTCCTTGCTGGAGACAATACAGTGATTCATGTATCAGCCAGCTCATCACTGGACAGCCCCTTCCTAAGTCATCGAAGTCTTTACAGTGCCCCAAACAGCAGCAGATGGTGGACAAGTAATAACTCTACTGTGGGCCATTATACGGTTTCCAATCCCATTTCCCGCCAATATATCTTTCTTAGGTCTGTAAGGGTCTAATGAGCACTGTCAAACTGAGCTGTACTACGTGAGCTACTAGCAGTGCGGCTGGACAAACCAGACCAAGCGGCTTCCAGTAATGAGCATCCTGCCCATCAGGGGACAAGGTCTCCACCCAAAGTTAGAAACTTCAGCGAAACCCTGGGGTGAATGTCCAAGCCTGCCCCTGGGTAACATCATACAAGAGCCAGAACTGCTAAGAAACGACAAGTTTCTTTGGAGCCTCTTCTTTCAAAAAGCTTGTGCAGCGCTGTGAACATGCATGTCATCACTTCTCTCTGGGAAGGCGGGGCTGCATTTTGTTGTTTTGTTTCAGGTTTTGCTGACTTCACTGCCTGGAATAATAAACCAGATGGAAACTCTGATTTTATAGGATGAGAGCACTATGTGAAAGTTAATAGTGGAGACAAAGCACTATGGCAGTGAAGGGAGATGATGGTATGAAGTTCAAAGGAGGACTCCAGGCTGAACAGGAGGAAGAGTTGACAGAATCTGTGGTAAAGGGGAATGGGGAGCATGTAACGAAGACAGGAAGATATCCGAGCACAACACAAGAAAAAGGGCGATAAAATGAAGAAAAATCTCTCTCTCAAAGGACGGTGCCTTTCAAACTCAGGCACTTATGGTTTGATTAGCAGAAAGAATGATTTCACATCCATTCAAGCAGCTACATTTCTCTCCAGGGCTGAGCACAGGTTCACTCATGAGGTAGCTCCAGCTGGGTCTGGGTGCCCAGGCCAGCACCCAGAGCAGGCCTCAGCAAGAAGGTGAGAAAGTATTTTTCAGGTCTCTTCTCTATAATTAGCATTTAATGATCTTCTTAGCCAGAAGAAAAAAGTAGATGAATCTCTAATACTTTTCATAATGCAGGGAGTAAAAGCCCAGCCCTTTCAATCAGCAGTACACTCACAAAAATTCTTTGCAGTTCTAATGAAGAAGATCAGAGCACTGCCAGTTAGGTCTATGCAATTATTGTATTTGCACTTTATATAATGGGTATTATATAGTAACATCACAGAGGAACAGGCATAGTACACGTTTTTTTAAAGACTGAGTGCCAAAACTCACAAATCTAAAGAATTTTCAAAGGTCATCAAAAAGCAAAGCTCCAGATGCTCCTACACTCGGAAAATGCAAGTATTATCATGACTGCCTACTTAGAAAATAGCTACTCCTGCTAACCTCTTCTAACTCTCTCCCACTTCCCTGAAAAACATTAACTGGAGTGTCTGCAGGACACTTAACTTCAAAGAGGCTGAGATAGTACATAGGGCTCATTTAGTCTATGTAAGAGGGAGGAAAGAAGTTACTTTTCAATTAAATGATAAGACAAACATTGCAAGGAATTGAGTCTTTTCCTAAATTATAGTCCTAATTCAGTCATTACACATAATTATTAAATTCGCACAAAATGATTAGATAAGCTTTACTTACAAAAGAGAAATAAATCAAACTGCCAATGTTTGCAGATTTATTTAAAATAACGACCAAAAGTCCTCCTTGGTGTGCAAGTGTGTTTGTGAGTGCTTGTGTACAAATACCCATTGCAGATGGCTACATTTTTCAATACACTGAATAGCTAATGGAAGGTCCCATCAATATTTATCTAAGAGTTTTGATGGGTGCTATTCACAAGGAGCATCTTGGGTGATGTAGTATATATATTCGTGCTTAATTTAAAAAAAAAAAAAAAAACAAGCAGAATTTGGAGCAATAATTGAGTTTTTTGATCTTCAATAGGGAATGGTGCAAAAAAATGTAACATTGTAACATCACAGCAAAATGCTCCAGATGGAACAGACTACAGGCAAATTTTCAGAACTGATCAAAGCTCTTACCTATCAATAAAAAGACAGTAAAACCAACTCCCATTATGAACTCTGCCAGTAGGTCATATGCAGTAACATACATATTCCCCTTATTGGAAACTATTTGCTTCACTAGTGGTAACAACTGTCACATTTGAAAGGTGTAATTCCTAAGCATGTCAGTAATTTTACTTCTCAATTATCAGGAGAAGTAAATCTACTTCAAAATTCATTTTTTCCTCCTCTACCTCTATTCCATTTAGTATTATGTACTTACATGTGAAATATGATGTACTTTAACAAGACCTTATAAAAGAAATAAAAAGCACAGCTGAAGAAGGATGCTTGCTGTGCAGAACAGTAAGCTTTCTATATCTTACTAAACCACACTCTTACATATTCACTAGTACACTTACTGTAAGCATTTAGATAGAGAGGGGTTCCTAGGTACTGTTACCGATCCCAAAACAAACATTAAACACTGCACAGCCCTCCTGTAAAGCCATGGTTATTCCTGTTTTCGGAGAAGCACCGCAAGCTGAAGCGACAGAAGCTGTACAATGGGCTGGCAGCTGCGTTGAGAATAGACAGCGCAGGGAGACTGACAGCCACTGTGGCTGGAAGCAGGGATGTCCGGCTATCAGAAGAGCTGACTAGCTTGGCATTTTGAATCCCCAACACCTACGTGCACCAAATTAAGCAAGCTATTCACCGGCTGCAAAACTGCAGAGATTGCTGAAAACTCAGAGTGATAATCCTTGTTTATTCAGCAAGGCCACTTGACTGGAATGGGTAACACACCAAGGGCTCACCATAATTAATTGACTCATTAATTGACAAACAATTAACCTCTGGCTTGCTTGATACCAGATGCTGATGATCCTTGCGGACTTCTTGGTTGCCCACTAGCCATCGACAGATCCTGCTGCAGCTCACAGGCTGTCCTGGGGACACAAGGACCTTGAAGGAGGATTCACCAGAGAATCTGCTTGTGTAATTTAACTGTTTCAGCCTGTCTGTCACCAAATATCACCTTTAGCCTGGGACTTCAGCAGAGGGAAAGCAGCAGGCTCCATTTGGAGCTCTGGGAAGGCAAAATGCAGGGTTCTACAGAAGCTAGGGACCAAGGGAGAATATTAAACATTCCATGCCTAATCGAGCATCTTTTCAAATTAGTCTGACTGCCTTATTTGCTCTATTCAGACAGAACAAAGAGCTGAAATGTTACAAAGCATCTGCAGCACTCGAGCCCAACAGGCACCCTCCCCCTCCTGCCATGCTGGGCCATCGCTCTAATACTCATGCGGAAAGTAAACAGAGGCAGAATGGGGCACGAGCACCTCTCTGTTCATCTTCCACCACATGTGCTGGCAACATCCCTTGCCACGTGTCAGTTTCCAGCAGAACCACTTCCACCTAAACAGCTTTTGGTGGCTATGATTCCGTATATAGAAGACTTTCAATTCAAAAAATGAGGTTTCCCTTTTTAATCAAAAGTAAAGAGTATCTCACCAGATAAACCACCTCTAACGATTGTAAGACAAACAAGCCTCATTTTCAAATCAAAATGGGAACAAATGTGTTAAATCACTGTGGTGATTTGACTTAATTTAAGGTTAAGCTGTAAAAATCTATAGTTTATGATACATAGAGAGGGCCAGAGGCTAGAATAATCTCATATGCCCTTTGCAGTTCTAGATTAATAATTTCATGAAACTTCTTTTCTCTGACACTTCACCTCTCCAACCTATATCCAACACTCCTCACCCCACCTGGGCAACATATGCCCATGCCCAAACCAAACCATGGAAACTACTGATTGAAAAGAACGCATGAACAGCACTCCCTGCTCTGTCCATCACTGTGCCTCTTCTTCCCAAGCCCCAGGTGGGTCACCAAAACATAGGCACTGGCCCTTAGGAGTATCCAGTATAAACTGAAACTAGAGTTTTCCACAGAGCAGCTGTAAGAACCTTTTTTGCAAACAGGGCAAGAAAGTGTAATGAGTTCAGAGCAAGTACTATTTAATTAGGGCAGTATGAGCAATTGTAGCTTCTTCAACATCCTGATTTTTCCAGAAGTCCCCTGCAAAGCAGCCAGGCTTGCAGCAGACATCATCTCACCTATGGAATGTTTTGCAATGAGAAAGGAGAAACTCTTTTTTCTCTTTGTGCATATTTCTACCAAGCGCATGTGGTAGAAAGGTCCAAGGCGAAAGAAAGGAAAGACCCCTTTGCAATAGCAGACCAAATTTGGGAAGGTAATGGTAATTTTCAAATCAAAACAGCCTTTCCCCCACGTAAATATAACCTAGAAAGCAGATCATTAGCCTCTGCTATCCACTTGATATCAAAAGTCATGAACTTGAGCAGCGAGATAAAAATAGCACTGGCATCAGTGATCAGTTCATTAAAGGATGTATCCCCAATTTTTGGTTCACCAAAGAGATCTAAAGAAACCCATTTAAGAAATGCCTGCTGATAAGCTCACAAAGAGACTCATAGAGGGTAAGCCAAGGTGTGATTCTGATGTGCTTCTCCATTACCTGTGCCACTGCTCCCTCACCACACCAACATGCTCCAAACTTACCTCTCCTTCCAGCCCACCACATTCCCTGTACTTCTTTGGAAACCCTTTTGCTTTGACCTGTTTGAATTAAAAAATCCCTACTCCTTCTGTAAAGAGAAAAGCAGGAAGGACTATGAACGTCTGCCTAGTTTAGAAAAGCTGAAGTTGATTTAGACAACATCAGGTGCACAAGGCAGATCTGTTTGTTTACATCCTGCACACTGCTTGCTAGCAATCTTAACAGCATCCCACATTACTGCTTGCACTAGAACAGTCTCAGAATCTCTACAGTGTATCAGCCCTTTGTCTTAAGAGTTGCCATAGGCTTTCTCTAAATGTTAGATCACAAATTTAAGATCTGATGCCAGAGGCTTTTAGAAGAGCAAGAACAAAAGAGAAGAGGTTCTCTTGATATTATATCCCACAGACCCTACTATGCTGAAGAAGGAGGTCAGTACTTGACCCTCTCGCTCCAACACTTGTGTGGAGGCTGGGAGGGTGTTGGACAGAAATTATCACAGAATGTGTGAAATAGTCTGCCTTGTTTTTCTATTCTCCCACAGACATACACTTTTGGATGCTGTTGGAGAATGGATACTTGCTTTGAGCCATTATGGCCACTTGTGTTCATCTTACAATTGGCAGCTGCCATCAACTGCTCTTCTCTTTGAGGAAAGCCTCATGCAATTCCTCAGCTGACGCCGCAAGCACAAACGGGAGCACTGCAACGCTCCTTGTCCTGAGCTGGGCCAGTGAAATGACTAAAACATTGGTCCTGACTTTGATAGTAAACTGTGAGAGGAACACCACACCATCAGGTCTGTAAGAGCCTGAGGCTGAAAACTGACAATGACTTCAGTATTGCAGGAAAATCCAGCAAGCGACCGGGAACTGTATGAGCATCTTCAGCTCCAGTCAGCTCAGTGTGAGGCACTGTACCATTTGTCATGTTGAAGGAAACACAATGCTCCTGAAAGTGGGCAGGCAGTGCTTCCTCACTCCCTTAGCCCCAAGACAACAGAAATGTTTGCTATTTAATGGAGGTAGGAAGCAGAGAGCTGGAGAGCATTTTAAGATGGGTGGTCTTGTTTGAACAATTCTCATTAAGCTGTACAAGTACTCAGTCTGGCCAACTACTGCTTTCATGGCTGTACCAGCTGGTCACAAAAATTGACATACAAAAGCAAACCAAAAGAAGTACTTTCCTGCCCGTGCAGGAATGTAAACTTATGGATAACCCACAAATGCATGAAATAACATCCTTCTAAGTCTTCTGTCATAATGTATGCATATGTATCTACACATGCTGACAAATACATCCTTCCACAAACAGCTGCACATTTACGTGAACTTATCATAAAATCACCAATCCACATATTGACAGGTTTACTGTCATATTTGCACAAAACTTCACTTGCACATAGTATCACAAGGTCCAACTCACCAATTTACACAAGCAGTGATGTAGACATGCCCTCAAACACTAATTCTGTCACTTTCCTTCTCTTTTTGCCTCAATCAAACAGGCAGAGGCACAGTTATAGGCATATACAATTCCCATATGTATCCCCGAAGACCCTTCTGAGCTACAGCCACTTTGCAAATTTCAGCCACTCTGTGTATGTCCTGAAATGAACTTAAAGGCAATGCCAAACCCTGAGAAAGCAATGAGCATAGCTGTTAAAAAGATATTCAAATATATGTATTCTCTTATAATCACAGTCATTCCTAGTTAAATCAGAAAAGACAGAAATTTGCAGAAAAACCAATGCTAAAAAGGAACCTTGTTAAAACAGTGATGACAACAGACTGGCTTGCAGGAGAGCTCTTGGGTTGGAAGGAATCTGTAAGAACATTGCTCAGGAATCAGCTTTAGACCACATCTCACTTAAAACTCACATTAATCTGACTAGGCAGAGGACAGGAATATGCTAAACAAATTTAGTGATGTTCAGGTAGGAGGTTCTGTCAATACAAGGGAGGACAAGAATAACACAAGGATGGGCTGGATCATCTTCAGGACTGGAAAAACAGAAATGGTGTCCTTGTTTTTGACAATGAAATGCCATAGCCACATCCCTCATATATATCCTATCAGCAGCAACAACAGCTCTCCAGACAAGCCTGGCAGGCTAAATCCCCTCCGCAGGCACTGTCCTCTAGCCACTAAAGTGCTCCCTGGTCATCAGTGAGGATGCCTGCCACTGGAGTATCTCCAGGCTTTCCAACATGCTAAAATTGGCAGTTTCTGTGGCAACTTCAAAGCTAGAGGTTTTGGAGTGTCTTGCCTTCATAGTTGAAAACGTAACTATGCTGAAAAAGAAATAAAAACCAACCAAGTTTCCATTTACACAGAAATCACATCAATGTACTACAGTGAAGCTCTATTATATTAAGAATGGAGAAGGCTGGGATGGATCCCCAGTTATGCTGGATGGTCCCCAAAACCTGACAACTCCCAAGTCCATCACTGTGTTTCCATGTTGTCCCTGCAGATCAGAATGCTGGAGTCCATGTTCTTTGACCAGGTGACAAGGTGTCAACCACAGAGCAGGAAAAGTGATGAGGGACTGATGAGCGAACTAGAGAGCCTGGTAACATACAGGGACAGAAGGACCACGGGAGCTCAACGTTGCAGGCTGTTTGGCTTGTCTTGGGCTGGGGAATCCACGGAGATCCACAGCAATAGTCCTGCAGAAACCATTCAGCCCAACCAGGGATGTCACAGCATTGAGGAGACAATCCAGCATCAAGGAGATAACCCAGCATCAAGAGCACTGTGCAAGAAATAGTTATGTTCATTGTCTACACACCACTGACTTCAAACCCACCAGGCCCAAGAGCAAACACCATGAGCTACTGTCACCATGTTATACCTGGGGAAACTAAGGCAATGGTTCAATAAGTGATCAGCAAGAAAAAAAAGGCACCAGGACAGAAACAGAACCCTCTCTTGCTCTGACTACCCACAGTGCTGCTTTAGTCAGAAATCTCTCTTCAACAGATGATTTGTCAAACAGCAACTGCCAATAATTTCTCTGGTATCTGGCCTGTATTATCTTTGCCCACATTTGACCTCCTCATTAGCACGTCCTTCCTTGTTCCTGTACCTCATTCCTCTGGTCTGTGTCTGAAGACCTTCCTATTGTACTTCTACAGGCAAAGGTACTCCTCCTGCTTCTCTAAGCAGTGCCAAGCAGCACTCTGATTATCTTCCATGTTGTCCTACACCAAGCTGGTTCTTACCAGCATCAGGATTCAAAAACAGCAGAATGGGGAGAGGCATCCCTACAACCACAGAGACAGTCCTCATTTCGTATTATAGCAGAGGGCCTAAGATAAAGTAATTAGAAGAAAAGAGTAGGCAAATGACAAGAATTCATGGATCTTCCATTTGATTACATTTCAGAGACAAGGAATTTTTATTTTTTTTTTACTTCCCCTCTTTCTCAAATATATAGAAGAGCAAAAAGTATAATCTGGAAAACCAAAGCTCTTTGAAAACCAAAGGAACTGCAAAAGAAATTAGAATGAGTTAAATATTTATACAGTGCAGCTCTAATTAAATTATAGGCCTGCAAATATGTTGAGGAGATCAGCAACCTACCCCCTTCTCCTTAACCCTCTTATTCTATTATTACTGCAAAATTTTTAACTAATTACCAACACAACTGAAGCTTCATTTAAAAAGAAAAAGGACAATCGGGGAAAAAAAATCAAAATAAATGGACATAGTAATATCTTGCAAGGAAAGAAAAGAAGAGTTGAACCATCTTTCCCAGCATGGGTGTCATGACGTAAATATTTGAGAACAGCATCCATCTTTTCGTAAAAAACCTCTCAGGTTCCTACTCTCCCTGGGAGTTCCTGAAACAGAACCACTGAGGAATCTCTGATATACCACGGCATTTCTGCATTTATATTCAGTATCTGTAACCAAATTTCTCTTTGAACCATCCCTCCAAACAATCAGTGCTATCCTAAGCAGGAGTGACAGATCTGGACAACTCCATGCTTCAAACCCTCGTTCTTTAGCTCTCTGCCATCTGCTAGAAGCTGCAACCCTAAGTTAGGCATTAACCCTTTCATGGATGTACAGAGAGTTGAGTGAGAAAGAGCAAATCTGCTGCATTTGGACATTAATAGATTCCTCTCTGTGAGGAGAAAACCAGGTTCCTGCCCAATGAGAATCCTCACCACTAAACTGTAGAGCCTGCTTTATGCTTATATCCTTTGCTTGCTCTCACCCTGCTCCCAAACATCATCAATATTTAATTACTACAGGCAGAGAAGGGAGTCTTCAGTTACACACAGAAAGAGTTATACCTTCCATTGCAAAATTATCTGCTGGCTACAGCAGACTGAGAATGCTACATAACTAGTGGCTCCCATAGGCAGGACATGTGCTGCAGCCACCAGGATGCCAGACAAAAAGGGTGGCTCCCGTCATTTCCATGTGCAGTCTGGTACTGTACTCCTGAGAACAACTATTAGCCCAAGTGCCAAGATTATGGATCCCAACAGACACAAGCTAGACACTGGTGCTGAGCAGCACTGTCAAGAGAAATAACCCTGCACAGAGCTTTAGGCACTTCAGGAAATAGAAAACAGGAGCCTAATGACCTCCAGCATCAGACAGTAGTGGGGAGAAATAAAAACAAAAGGACTTGGAAGATCTGTTGAGGATTTGAGCACCTGAGAGGCAGTTAGATGGCACCAGGTCACATAATTCTCTTTTGTGGATATAGTTCAAAGTCTTATTTGTTGATGTTTATCACAAAGCTCCCAAATCATTTTATATGACTTCACAGAAAATCCAAAATGTATCTCCATACCCAAGATTCTAAACATCCCTTAATAAAAAGCAAGAACATGTGCAGTTTATGTCAGTGCCCAAGTTCTCCACAGTACAATGCACTTCACCTTCCAGTGTCTCATTTGCTCTCACCCTGGGGTTGAGAGAGGAACAACAAAAGTTGTTCCTTGATACAGCATTACAGGGAATTCCCAGAACAGTCCTTTGTGTAAGGCTGACCTGCAACAGAGATTTTCTCTCTTTATCCCCAGCTGAGATTAAATGAAGCGATTTGCTCAAATTCATACAGACAGTTACAGGTGAAACCAGACATACAGCTAATAGCTTTCAACCCCTATTCAGGCCATCAAAGACAATGTCTTCTCGCATCTGCCTGCCTGCCTGCCTGCCTGTTTCTGACCTAAAATACCTATGTGCATCTTGACTGCAAAAGTTATCTGGATCACCTACTTGCCATGGCTGTTGATACACCACAAGTAACATAACCCCTATGGTTTTAATTCGAGAAGGTACAAAACTAGCTTGCAGAGAGGAGGAAAAAGAAAGCCTTGTAAATTTTTTTTACAATACCAACTACCTCAGATCTTCCCCTTCCAGCTCCACCTCCAGAGCTTGCCACTATTTCCATGGCTCTAGCAAATAATGCACCACATCAGATGTCAACAGCCCACCTGTGTCACACCACAGGCCTCTGTGCTATACAGAAGGGTAGAGAAGAAATTTTCCATTGCCATCATCCTCAAAAAAAGAGTCAAGCTGCATGAAGGATACAAATGACAAGACAAGGACTTCAAGCACATGTAATAAGAATATTGGGGAAATAAGATTCAGAGACAAGAACAAAGTTCAGTATTTCCAGTCCATGTATCAGGAAAAAAAGATAGCCTTTTTATCAGCTCCACAGTAAGCTAGCTACACTCCAATTCCCCACAAAGTATAACTAGCACCGGTTACCAAAGCCTTGCACTGTCCATCAGACCTAAAAGGTCTAGAATACCATGTACTACCTGGAGAAATACCAAACAGCACAGTTATTGATAAAAAGAGAGGTTAAAAAAGAAAAAAAAAAAAAAAAGGGATCCAAGAGAAAATTAAATACAGAAAACGCCTCAAGCATAATTTGAAGAAAGTAGAGGCCAAAGGTAGAAAAACAGAAACATCTGGAAATGGGGTGGATTCCTGTATTTCACACCCTTTATAACAGGACAGCTGGGGGAGATTGCTTTCTGCTTTGCTCATAAAGGCTCCCAGTCCATCTCTTTGTTGATCTCTCCCCTTTTTGCTTTAACTGCTTCTTTTCAGCAAAGATCTTGTTTTCCTTCTTGTCATCGTGGGCTTTTTTCCCCTTTCTCCCTCAGAGCAGCTGTCACATTTACTAAGGTCTCATGAACTGCTGTGCTGCGGGTGCGTGTGATTAATTATACTGTTAGCCTTCATTAAGTCAGGGGATTGGCATTCTGGCAGAGAGGCAGCGGGACCAGAAGGAGAAGCTATTGAGAGCCAGCAGGATCTGTGTCCTGCAGTTTATGTGTATGTTGGGCATGTGAGGCTTTTGTCCTCAAAAATAGCAATATCTGAGTGGCTCTTGTATTCTTTGACAAACCGCAGAGCTCCAGCCTCACTACATGCAAGGCTCAGTTATTAAAAAAAACCAAAAAAACAAACAAAAAAAAACAAAACACAACCAAGGTCCTGGAACATTTTACCACCCCAAGCAGCTTGCTGCAGTAAGCCTGTTTGGTTTTGTGCAGGGGAGACTTGAATAAGATCTGTGTACTGACTGTGGCTTTGGTCCTCATGCTGCTTTAGAATGTTTAACTATTCCCAGAAGGTGCAGACTGTTTTCCTTCAGGATCACCAAATACAGTTAAAATGCTTCTGTTCCTTTCTTTCCAGAAATAATGCTTGGTCATTCAGCAGCCTGGGGAAGGGGGCATTATGGGAGGCACAAGATTCTCTGTTTTGTTTATTGCATGGCATTAGCCTCTCCCACAAAAAGGCATGGGACATGTTCTCTGATGCTCAAAGATCAAAGAGAAAACTCCGTTTCTGTTCAAATTGCACAGATTCATCTCAACTGTTCCTACCTGGCTTTATCTTAACCTATAACTGAGACCCAGTTTTAAACACTTTATAGATATGATAATTGCAGCCTAAAATCTCCAGAATTCCGTTAATAACTCTTTACTCTGCACAACTGAAAAACATAGTTCCTAAAAGTTATGACATGTTCCTTGTTTTCTTTGGAAGGGTTCACTACAGGTGTTGTTGGAATTTCTCCTCAAAAGCTCTCCCGCTCAAAACACAGAAATTCAGTTTTTGACATGATGGTATTGTGTTTTACTAGTCGTTGATGACACTCTCTGCAAGAGAATTTGAATTTGGGAAATAGGATAGTTTGGCCACTCTAGTTATATCATGTGGTTTAATAAACACAAAAGCCTAAAATAAACCAATTTTCTCCAAAGCTGTTATTCTTGTTTTAGTCACCACTGAAAAAAATCAAATCCCAAATGATCCATCACACTTACAGCTCATTCTTTGCAATTTCAAATCTCCAAAATTTAGTTTACTGCAAATGTAAAGTTTGTTATATTGCAAAATAACTAGGAGTGCCACAGTTCCCATTGCCAGTGTTGCCAGGTGACTAAAGGCAATATCCAAATCGTGTCTTAATTTGCTTCAGACTAGCCGCAAGGACCCCAGAATAAGCAGAATCCATTGACCCCATTTGGGCAAGAGGATACCAGATAGCTCTCTGAGGAAGGGACAAAAATGACTCAACATGGGGAGCTTTGACAGACTGTTTGAGAGACAGAGAAATCAGATAAAAGTCCAATAGAGCAGATGCTATAAGAGGATTAGAGCAAGCGGATTGGAAGTCTTGAGAATACAAAGATCATCAGACTCACGATTGCTGCTTAAACATAATCAGAAACAAGTATCCCAACTTCCCCTCACCACAAACAATACTCCACGTCCTTATTTGCTCTCTCCTTCCTCTTCTCTTTCTCAGTATCTCCCACTATCATTTTATGTTCCCAAGAAGTGCCTAATGTCACATGATGGACCAGCACGAAATTGAGGAGAAGTTTGTATAAATGTGGCAGGATCCTTTTAGGCTAGAAGCAGCAGGACTATGGAACTGGCCAAGGACATACCAAAAACCTCAGGTCCTGATAAAAGTTGATCTCAGGTAGGTGGCAAGAAGGAATGCCAGATGCCAGGGAGAATGCATGTCCCAAATGGCTGTGGCTAAGAACATAAGTGATTTTCCAAACATACTACTGTTCAAAAACCTGCTGTTCACATGACAGCTTCACCTGTTTGTTATGCTACTTTCACCTCACTTTTAAGTAATTCAGAGATGGCTCAAGAGCCCTCCAGCACCTACTGAAGAACCTTCATCAAGTTACACAATACTGGTTTTTATTGCCCTACCTCAAATCTGTCCATTCTGGGCTGTACTGAAAGGCCACAGGATTTTTCCAATTATTTTCTAAGTGGGTTTACAGCTGGAAGTGTTGGGAAAAGATGACTACATACTGAGCGCCAGCACTAGGAAGCTATGAAATGTATCCACAAGTACGCCTGTTTGACAGTTGCTTAACTTGTCAATATAAGCCCACAGGCATCCAAAATCACAGCAAGAAATATCATGCTATTCATAGGACCAACCACCTTATGGAAAGCACAGTTAAGTAAACAACTGTGTATATGCTATAGGCTGAAATAAACAATGTTTTCCAAACAATTATGAATCAAGTCATAACAAAGTTTGTGTGTAATTCATGTGCTGTAAAAACATCTGAATTAATCATATAATTTGAACTACTATATAAATCCACCCAATTCCACACAGAGTAAATCATGTCACCATCAGTTTTACAGGGTCTACAAAAAAAAAACCACCACACAAAAAACCACAAAAAACAAACAAACAAAAAAAACAAACAAAAACCCCAACAAAAACAAACAAACAAAACAAACAAAAAAACAAACAAAAAACAAACAAAACCAAAAAACCAAAACAAACAAACAAACAAAAAACAAAAACAAAACCAAAAAAACAAACAAAAAAACCCACACACACACAAAAAAACCACACGTTAGAGAAATGGGTGACCAGAAGTGCTGGTTGTTGAAATGAATCATGAAGTCAATCTACACTGGTTCCATGAACATAAATATGCACATGGATGGCAAATCACCTCTAGCTAATGTCACAGGTAGAAAACCTCCTACATAGTAAGTCATAGGTTCTGGAATGGAAAATTTCCATCTTCACTCCATCTTCACTTGCATTTTGACACACTATACTTAGCTCTGCATATTGCCTCTGAACTTCTTATGACTTCTCCTTATGCTTTCCAAACTGATCTGCAGTTCAGGTCACATATGGTCCTCCTCATGGTGTATCCTCCAGGCCCTTGTCTATCCACCTTCTCTCCTAAAGTATGGTTTTTTGTGCTTTGTGAGTGCAAGCAAACACAAGTAGATCATTGTTTCCATATTCAGTAGAAGTCATAAGTCACCACGAACCCTCTCTTGTGGATGATGAACTTCAGTGCCAAATGCAAAAAGTGGCTTTGCCCAGAATCAGCAGGAACAGTCATCTAACCCCTGGAATTCCTGTAGAATACATCGCCAGATTCACTCTCCCCACATTGACCCTGAGAACATAATTATTAGTCCCAGTAAATGAAATCCAAGTATTGGGCTGTGAGAACGAGAAGGAAAGAAAGGAAAGTGAAACTCTGACATAAATGATTCTATCCAGAACTTCAATTATCTTGATTGATACAAGTTTTCCACCAACAAGGAAAAGTGCCATGTACCTTCCCCAGCCTTGTTTTGACTCTAAATAGCAAAGTAAACCAGTAATGCAAGGGAAGCTGTAAGTCTCAGTTTCGACTGTGCAGAGATATTAGAAAGGAAGGAGGTTAACTCTGGTGTTCAACCCCTTAGCTTCACAGTTCCTTCTCTTCTGTTCCCGCTCCAAGGTCAGAACCTCAGTTATTTCACCACACACACATATACTCTTTTCACCCTTACTTTGTAAGAGCAATGCTTGTGGTATGGAGTTAAAGGCTGCAACACCCAAGGACTCTAAACAAGTGGCATAAGGAAAAGCACAGGTCAGCCTCTATTGCTGAGAGAAGCCTCTGCCCTAAGGAGACAACTGCTTAGGGACTTTCCCATCTGTCCATTTCCAGGTTTCTCCACAGACTACATCTAGACAGGCCAGAGGAACTATGGCTAATGTTAGAGAAATGGGTGATATACTCACTTGACTCTGAAGGCAAAACACATATCAGGTGGTCTCTGCAATCAGCAGGTTTGGCCTAAGCCCATCCCTTATAGGAAGGAATTCAACCGTGTACCACAATGATTCAAAACATACATATGTCACCCCAGCTCTGCACATCACCTCTGCTTACTCACCTCTTCACTACAGCTGCTGCTGTTTGGCCTTTGCCCATAGAATGAAGAATAACCAGGTGCCATGGTTTTCCTTGATCAGTGCCAGTGGCCTGCTGGGTTCTCTTTTCAGTCCCAGCAGTGGGGTTGTGTGGCTGCATGCCTGCAAATCCTGGCTAGCTTCCCCCTTCAATCCCTCACGCCAGCCCACAGTGAATTTGTCATGACAGGCTTGACACCTGGCTGGAGGCAGGAGAAATCCTGTCCATTACAAATAGCCCTCAGCCAGACACATACTTCTCTTCCAACACACTGAGAAAGGAGAAGACCCAATCCCTGCTACTGGTGTACATGTGCCCCCTCTCTAAGGTGACCCAATTTTCCCTACTAACCATGACACTGCCACGCACAGCAGAAACACCCATACAGCACTCCAAGGGCTGGCCAAAACAGCGGTGTTACTGCCACAAATTGGAGACTGACAACAGGGAAGATTCCACTGCTCTAACTCTTACAGCAACTGAATGGAGAGGATTTAAGTAGCCACTGCAGCCTTGTCCCAGTCTCTCATTTTGATGAAAAAAGTACAGAACAGGGAAATAAGGGAAAAGAAAAGAGAAGAACATCAACTAGATAGAGCAGCAAAAACTGGATGCAGTGGAAATAAATTCAGCTCTCTTATTGGGGTATAAAATAGTTACCCCTAACTACAGAAGAAGTTATTCCTTCCAATGCAAAAATACAAATTAAAGGCATCTTTCCTTTAAGAATGAAAACTGTGTTAAAAGCAGAGGCAAGCAGTGGCATTTTACGAGGCAGGTGTGCCACGATGCTCTCAACATAAAACTACAATAGTCAATGTAAGCAGAATTTCTGAAGATATGTCTTGGTAGGGCAGTTGATGAGGGACCAATTAGAGGAAAGTAATTGAGATCAGCATAGCAAAAGACCATTTTGTTTTGAACTTAGAACTCTGCAAAGTGCTTTGCCAATGTACCCAAACCTGATCCAATCTTTGAGCCTTTGATAATTAAGCTCTCTCCTACATCCCTCAATCTTGAACTTAACCATCCCTGCTATTAGTGTAGTTCAGACACCTGAAACATCCGCCAACTGCTCAACAACACAGCGATGTGTAAAACATCACAAGTGCAAGCTTGCATTTAGTGAACTAATATTTGGCCTATGAAGCCCAGCAACTCAGAATTTATGTAATGCATTAACTTATCTACATCTCTGCTGATAATCTGCTTTATGTTCTCCAGGAAGCTTTTCTTTTTCTGGATGGGAAGTAATTTTTTTTTTTTTTTAAGAAAATAGAGAGAAAATAAAAAGGAAAAACAAAATAAAAAAGAACAATGCATTTGACGGGGGGATATCATTCCTGAACTTCATGATCTTTTAGAAGAGAGAATGAGACAGCAATTGGCAAACATAGGAAAACATCCAGTCACTTTGATAATAAGAATGTTGTCTCCAATGACCTGCTATGATGAAAGGGAAGTATTCCTGAGACTCATCTGAACTCATCTGCTTTTAACCACGGTGGCAGGAGCTGCGCTGACAGACTTCCATCTGCTGGCAGATCAGATACCACAGAATACACATTGAAAAAAAACACAGTATTAGGAGAAAGTTATATATGTGGGTATGTCTACACAGATCTCATCTAAGGCTGGCAAGCACGCTAGGGATTCCCCATGAAATTCTCATCCATCCCTAGTACTATTACTTTGCAGATGTCAGATAGAGGGCTTATTTACAGCTCGAGGGGAGGACTTCAATGAACAGCTCTAAAGAACTTATGAACCATGAATGATTCTCTCAAGTAAGACCCCCAGAATCTATCCTGAAACCTAGGCAACAATAATACCTGAACTTTCCTACAGAAATTTTTTGTTGTTCCATTACTCACAGAGGAGTGAAGTGGTTGCAACTTTATCAGCTGTTGCTGAACTGTCCTTCCATAAGTAGTTCTTATCTACAGAGTCTCTCCACCATCAGTGGCTTAGTATCCTGCAGCCTTCATTCACATCAGTCAGGTTAATAAACCCCTTCAGAGTACAGCCCCAAGTCTTTTTTGATAGCTTCCTCTGAGGCATGATGTACATATAAGCTCTAAAGATTTTCCACAGGAGACCATGATGGGAGATAGTCTTGCAGAGAATGAAGGATTCTTTATTGCCCCGTTAAAGACAGAAATCTTTAGCTGCAATTTACTGAACAGTAAGACATGCAAGAAATAAAATTTGTCCAAACACAACAAACAGCAAACGACCCAATCTGGGCACCTATGAAGGGAAAAAAAGACTTCAGCTCAACAGCTGTCACAGCAGGACAGGAGTTATTACTGCCAATGAAAAGCAACCAGACCCTAAAAAGAAAAAAATACATCCTATGCAGAGGTACCAGGAGAGAGAGGACATGAGAAGCACAAAGGGACAAGTATTCCTTTGTCACGAGCACAGACAGACGTGTAACAGGCTACAAATTACATGGTATTTGTGTATGAGAACACAATCTTACAAACTCCAGCCTTTGACAAAATCCCTACTAGATCCCACAATCTCTTATCATTCTGTTTGGTAGTTTGTACTGAACTGAACCAGCAGAATTCAGTCTACAGGGCACAGAAGGGTAAAATAGGAAGTCAAATCTGTTCTTGCAGATCTGCTGGGAGATCTGGCTAAGCCAATTCCTATCCTTGTGCCTGGGTTTCACTGCACAAAGAGTAGGCTCACAACACATTTTTATGAAGCATTTTCTATCATAGTGTAGTAAGTCTCTTATTCCTTAGAGTGTTAAGAAGTATGACACTTCCCAGTTTTCATATCAAATGAGGCCCTATTCAGGCTTTTTATTACCTAGTTTGTGAGCAGCAAAAGCAAAATAAATGTAGCAGACACTTGGTTTGCCCCCTCTATACAGGAGAACAAAATAAAAACCTCACATGAAAATTCCCTCTTGATCAAAAAAATCCTGCATCTTTCCTGGGATTTTGTCACTGTGTGGTTGGGTCACATGGCAACAGTCAGAGAAAGCAGGAGCTGAGCTTTTTCACAAGCCATGGCTCGGCATGGTAGCGTTTCAGGGGAAGCACTGGAGGGCCCAGACAGCTGTGAACAAACCTGGTCTTATCCAGGAGGGGGCACTGGTAACACACATCACCCAAATCTCCAGGCTACTAAGCACCAAAATGACAGAAAACTAATATTAAATTAAAATAATAATGTGTATTTTCTTGGTGTTCTAGCAATTTGATGATGTAAAATTAAATGCTGCATTCTCCTAAACTAATTCAGGTAAGCCCTCTGCACTTTTGTAGAACGATGCATATTCCCCAGCAAGGAATATGTGAAAGCTACCAGGTACCAGTGTTTGGCCAGCAGTGAGCAGACAGAGCAGTTTGCTAAACATAGATATTAGAGATGCTGCCCACAGAGGCGCTTCAAGAAACTCTGTACAGGTTCCTTACCAGCATGCAGCAATGCAAAGCTTTTCTGTACCACCTTCTGTAGCCAAACCAAACATCACTCTGAGTACTGAGACTTCTAAAACTGAAATAGCAGAAAAAGAAACCTGGACACAGCAAGTACATTCACTGAGGGATCATGATGAGATTTCACCTTTTAGAGCAATGTATCTCAGTGTATTTTCACTGAATATACTCAGCCTCTGGCTCTTTCTCTGGACTCCTCCCTTGACCCTCATCCCTTACAGCTATGGGCTGTGACAAGTAAAATAAGGTATAAGGCCCAGTGAACACCTACAAAGCAGACTTCCGAGAGATAAAATACAAAACATGCATGTTTGCAAAAAATGTATGTCCTAGAATTTGGGAATACAGACTTCCACCTCTAAGTTGTGGTTAATCTTGGACACCTTTCTAGGTTAAACTCTGTGTAGTTTATTCTCCCATGTGTCTCCTTTCTTTCCTTGAAGCCCAAAGCCACTTGGGTCAGAATCAGTTTGTTGCCCACCCCCCCACTGCAGATTGGAACATTTGGGTTTGGCCTGTATAAAAAACAGCTCTCATCCCAGTGCTAGACACGTAAGGGGGTTTTTTCAGGTCTTACACTAGGCTAGTGGTGACTTAGAAGTGCCCATCATCCATGCAGCAATTCAAGTTTAAGCTACATAAGTCCAGTGTTAGTTCTTCCAAGAGATTGTGACATCTCATTCCAAAGTACCTGACAAGGTCCCAAAAGCACGGCTGCTGTAGAAGATAACATTCAGGAGACTCATCGGTTTTCACTGCTCTCAGCAGCTCTCAAACTTGTCCACTGAGGACCTGTTTCATCCTGAGCCTATGACTCAGCCCAAGGAGCCCCACCTGCCAAATCCCACAATAACCAGTTCTAAGTTTCTCTCTTTCTTGAGAAGAAGTACAACTCCTCACATAGCCTGAGCTATCAACACTTTAGAAATGCATTGGTTGTACAGCAACAAACATGCTGCTATTCAGGAACTCAAATCTGGGTACCCTGGCCAGTCATCGCGCCTGTCAGAGGTAGAGCTGGCTTCTCCCCGCTCTGTCAGCCCAAGGCCCAAGAGAGGAGGGAAAGGAGATGATGCGTTACCTGCCCGCAGCTTCAGGCTTGCAACACAGGTGGGCAGTTTTGGTTTCGTCCAGTAGAGGGCAATACTAACATAGGAAAGAAAAAGTAAATCGCAGGATTTCTTGCAATAAAATAAAGAAGCAAAGCAATTAAAGACCCCGATCTTACACCTGTGAGCACAGAACAAAGCACTTGGATAGTCCATTCCATCATAGTGTGTTCATTCCATCAAAAATTCTTCCTCAGTTGGCCCTGTTTAGTGGAACGTTGCCCTGCACTAAATCTTAGGATGTTTGTTTCAAGTAAGATTTTTACTGTTCTGATTAAAACAGAGAAGAGATGATCTTTTTTGGTCATAGCAGAAATACAAACAAACCTTTTTTGTTGTTTGTTACTAAAGAAACCCTTCTATTCTACCTGAATTTAGTCTGCATATGTGATAAGACCCAAAAGATCAATGCTTCATCATTCTCCCCAAACTAGACTGTTTGATACTGACCATTTCCTACAGACAAAGAGATAAAATGTACCAGCATTCAATCGTAAATGTAATGGCGTTGTCTCATGCTTGTTAGGACCCGAAATTAACTTTGCATGAGCAAAGCTGCCACACACATACTCGTCGCACATTTCTAAAGCGTGTGACAATACTGTCACAAATTGTGCTCTGATAGCATCCTTCCACACCAAGTTTCAGAAATTAAATCCATGTATTTTTAAAAAATACTTTTTTCCCTATTTTATAAATAAAAATCTCTGCTTCTGTAACTGTTTCATCCCATGACTTCAAAATAATTTAGAAACGTGAGTGAAGTCTCACAATCAATTTTTGCTTTTCTTACACTCCAGCAAACACCCTTCTTTAGAGACTGGGAAGTTGAGGCACACAACATGACAGCAGGTCTCCCAAAGGTCATACATATATCTGCAATGGAACAAAAATGAGAACGTTTTCTCTAGCTCCAGTCTTGTATTCTAATCATTTACCCATAGTGGTAATCATGCTTACTGGTACAAGGTATTTTAGTTTCTTCTCTGAAGTTATCCATTATCCTCAGATGGTGGAGCTGAGAGATGGAGAGAAACTGTTTTCCTGTTCACGGTGTTTTGTTATTATGTTTATTTGCTTATAAACAAGATATTTTCTTCTCTATTGTTCATTTCATTTACTTTTTCTTCCTCCTCAGCAAAAACACCCAGAACTATCTTTCCAGACTTTTTCAAAAATCAAATAATCTTCTCCATAAGTACTTGTCAAGTCAAGTCCCACCATGACTTAAAAAATAGTATATTATATTTATTAAAAAAGTGACAAGTAAATTACATAGCATTGCCATCAAAGTATCATGCTAGCCAAGTCTAATGTACTGAAATCAGAGCAGAAAGGGTTGTTAAAACCAGAAAGAAACACAACTTTTGCACCTAGGGAAACATACAGATGAATTTGCAGATCCAAATTTCTACACAGATGCTTAGGTGTCTAGCTTCCTTGGACCTATCTGGGAGTTCCAACACGTGGTAAAAGTCAAATGACACACCTCTTTGTGGATATGAGGCTTATTTCTTCCTCCCTCTCCCTTGCAGACAGGCAGGGCCAATTCCACAGCACCTTCAGAGGTGTGAACTCTCTCAGCCTATCTGTTCTATGTAATGGTGACTCTTTAAAATTATGGCCATGTTTATGGTCACAATTTTCTTCTAAGTCAGAAAGAAGAATTAATTTAGGCACAGGTTAGGTATAGTCATGCACTGGATAGAACACACAGTCATGACAAAGCCTCTTGTACACAGACATAGAGCCACTGCCCTTCCCAGTCATATAACAGTGACAGCCTGTTTACCATTACTCCCTGCAGCAAGACTGAAAAAGAACAATTTCACCACCTGTTGCCATGGATGATTTTTAAGTTACTCTCACAAAGCACAAAACCAAAGCATCCTAAATGCCTAGGAACAAGGAGGGCTGGATTGTGTCCCATGACTCACAGCTACCCCAAAATGCTTGCCTTGACTTGCACCTTGATTTCTATGTCTCACTTTCAAAATGAGGATAATGACAAAACCACTTCCTTAGCAGTGACACTCAGACTTTGAAATACTCCAGTTTATTACTGGTGATGTAACATTATGGAAATATGATATAACATTCAAGAAAGACTGGACGTGGTACTTAGTGCCATCGTCTTGGTTGACATGGTGATATTCAGTCATTGGTTGAACTCGATGATTGCAGAGGTCCTGTCCAATCTAATTGATTCTGTGATTATGCTATCAAAGATTAGCAAGGACAGGATGTATAGCTGTCAGAGTCAGAAGTGACCACTAAGCCAGTTAGGCCACTTTCTTTTACGGTTTGACAGAAGATTTTAGGGCACAGCAACTTAAAGTGCTGACCACTAATACCCCTGAATCTTGCCACCCTGTGGCCAACACTTTGCCTCTTGAAGGGATTTAGTGATAGTATTGCTTGCTGGAGTGTGACAGGTTTGTTTACAACAAAAATAGTTGCTAATTTAAATGAGGTATTTTCCTCCTACCACATGAAAGAGAATCAACCTGTAGCATCAGCACTTTCCCTGACAGCAAATTAAAGTTCCGTAAGTAAGGCTATAAGGATGGGGTAATTGTCTTGTCCTGTGTTGGAGGCTGTGAGAAAGCAGCAGTCTGTGCACTGCTGAGGAAGGGAAGGGAACTGGACTGGAGAGAGAGATCTCTCTGACTGTCTCCAAGCTGACGTGTTTGGTCACTGTCACCACATGAGATGGTGCCCGGTTGGGATTATCCTCATTGTCATCCTGCTGCACTATAAAGCTGTTAATAAGCAAAGAAATAGCTGTAAGTTGGAAAAGAGGCTCAGTCTGAGACCTGGAGAACATCACACAGTGTATATGGGGCAGCTTCTACATCACTCACAAAAGCAAGTAATCCTAAAGCTAAGTAAGGTGATTGCAGATGTCAAGCAGTCAGGAAGCTTTCTGCATGCAGTTCTGCAAACGCATCTTGATTCAAATATGGAGTCTATCAACCAACCCCACACAGGGCATAGGCACCCTTCCTTCATACGGCATGCATCTTAGAAATGAAGCAGTCACCCACCATCTCCCAGCTGCACCCCCACACAGTCCAGACACTCTGACCCTGCTCTACAGGCTTGGACCTTTCCCCTCCCTGCCCGTCCACCTTGGCCCAGCTCAGCCAGCTCACCTCAGGACACGGCCAGTACTCCCTCTAGAAGTCTGACCACTGTGCAGCACCCCACACCCCCTTCCCTACCCTCTTGACCTGGGCCATCACACCTTAGCCAAAGCAGCCCAACCCAGCCTCCCATCCAGCACATCCCACCAGCAAAAGAAACTTCACTCCAGACATCTGCTGCAGCAGGGAAATTTGAGGGCTCTATTACAACAGGACATTTCTATTAACAACTCACACATACAGTATGATCTTCTTTTCATTTGGGTTTTCTCCCCTCTCTGTATCAGACATTCCTTTACAAACCCATGATCATTTCCTAAACAAATACTACCATGTTTTTAAGCCAAATTGGTTTCTAGTTCTCTTTTCTCCCTAAACATACTGAGGCCTTTATCTACATAACATATGCATATTTAATAATTACTTTGAAAACTGCTCCAAACTTCAGTGCTTCGAGACAGATCATGCAGTTTGTGCAAAACCTCATGCAAAGACTGACTTAATCAGACTCACATTTCAGAAGCCCAAGTTGCCAGGGCCTTACCAGGACAATCTAATGTTAACTATAAAAATCAGCTAGAAAACCATGTTCTGAGTTTGAAGTGTAGAATAAATCTAAAATCATGGAGGTATCTCATTCTGCGAGCTTCTCTGAGTTTGCATTAAAGAAGCAACTACATTTACACACACATACACAGATAAAAATAATGTAAGTGCTGGATATACTGCCTCAACTTAGGATGCTAAGGCAGAATAATATCTTGAAATACTACAGAAAATGGATCAACAGCTGAATGAACCTGGAACAAAGGACAGGTGTCCACAGCTAATAAAATACAGACCTTAAATAAATATTGTGAAAGGCCATTTGTGTAGCTTTTGTATTTTAGTGTTTACTCTAAATTGTCTGTAAGGCCAAGAGGGACAAATGGTAGGGTATATTTAAGAAGCATGATTTATCTCCCTTTTAATTTTTAATTTCCTAGTAAAAGTGACAGTGTTATTGCTAGAAATTCACTTGCTCAGGGGCATTTTTATAGTCTCCAGTTTTGCATGAATTCTCCCTAGAGATCTCAAGTTCCCCTGACTCTCATCTAGTAAACATCTGACTAAACTGCCTATTAGACAATAATGCCCTCCAGCAAGAGGGGAAAATATGGCTCTGTTCCTCTGCTGTCTTCTCCCTCCACCTTCCCAGTCCCCAACACAGTACAGACAAAACTGCCTGTTTTGGGGGAAACGGTGACACAGGGTGAAGCCTACTTAAATGGGAATTTCACAACTGTTTCCTAATGTTTTAGGCTACAGTCTTTCCTTCCTGATTGGCTAGTAAGGACAACCCAGACCACTGCGGGGTTAACTATTTAGCTCCCATAGCCCAACACACATTCTACAAACTGGCAAAGTCAAAGCCCTCTGAAGGGAACTGGAGATGACACAGCAAGAGACAAATATCAAACATGCCCCGAAAACACAGAAACCAACCCTGCATTCCCAGCATTAAATGTTCTCTGGCAAATCCAGCCTCACACACAAAAAGGATTCCTGCTGGCCTCTCATCTGCCAGGGCTTATGTATCAGCACAGGAACCCAGCGGGAAAGAGTCAGTAGGTCTCTCCCCATCTTTTACCCTCCTGCAAAAATAACACTTCTCCAAAGGACTGAATATTTTCAAGAGACGGGAAAACACTTGCAGAAGTGAGGACAAAAGCAATGACTTTTCCACAGCTCTGTAGCTGTGCTTGGGATTTTACCTGCCAGCAATTCAAGCATTTGCATCCCAAACCACACTTATCATCACCATTCCTGAGCAACGTGGTATTGGGTGCATTCCCTCTTTGCAGATATGTACTTTCCTTCCCCTTCCTGAGAGAACTGCTCCCACTGAGAAGCTTCAAACAGAAAGCTTTGGAATTCAATTTTTTTTTTTCTCTGCCCTACCTTGCTGGAGACCATCCAGGATTTACAGTTCTGAGGCTGAATTCTTCTAAGTATCAGCAGTAAGGGTAAAGGAGCAACACCCACAAAAATAAGCTCAGAATCTAGCCACTAGCTTTCTGTGCCCTGGATCAGCCAGGGACTTGAATGCTGCATAGAGAGTTGCTTTGCTCAAGGGAAAGAAAAGAGTGTGCTTCATGCAGCAGGAGAATCTCTGTCTGGTAGTCTCTAAAACAAACAGCACTGGGGATGAAAGAACTGCCCTTTACACTGCTCTTGCAGTACACATTTGCCATAATCTTCCCAACACACACTTCTACTAAGCTCCACAAAAAGAAAAGAACGTAAGACATTTCAAATTTAACAAAGCAGTATGCATATGCATTATGGTGCAGCAATGTGGAACAGAACTGGCAGTGAAACAGACTTACTGAATCAGTTATTTTATATCTGATTTCAATTATTCTGCTATGCAAGGAGGTGAAGGTCACAGAACAATTTAGTGGCAGGGCTGCAGATCACTCCCAGGTGACTGACAACAGCCCTCCTCCCCTCCAGCCCTGGCCTATCTTTTAACTACCAAAGAGCATAAGAGTCTCTTATCAGCAAGTGACAGATGCAAGTGGGTCTCTGGGATGGGAAAAAAAAAAAAAAAAAGAAAGAAAAAGAGGGTCCCCCAGGTTCTGAGGAGGACAAGAGGTGGCTGGGGATATCACTTTTCACTATCTAACACCCTTATTTTTCATTAGATTACACAGACCAAACATACTTGGCTATTAAGCAAAAAGGCATCAAGGGACCCAAAAAAGACAAATTAATTCCTGATTTATAAACAGAAAATGCAATAACCATAACAGGAAATCAGCATATTGCTCATGTACTAAGTGATCATTTCATAGACAAAACTGGGAATAAATCCAGGAATAAAGAAAAAAAGCAGAAGGGCTGTGGTTGTAGTGCTGGAGGTCTAATTCACAAAGGAATAGTATGGAGAGCACTATTAATTCATTTGCCTGGAGGAATAACACTATCACTGGAAAACAGAGTATTTAAACTCACTATATAGCAGGTCTAACGCAGGCCAAAGCTTTTCACAATCTTAATATCCGCAAGAATTTTCCATGTGTGTACATATACTTAACTATGAGTACATGTGTGCATAATGTTTTTAACCTCTCACAGCATCTTCTGTTTCTCTAGTCCTCCATTCTCTCACACCTCCACTGGTGAACCAGACTCCTGTTTGCAGCCATCTGTTATTCCATGCTGAATTTCCTGCACCGATCTACTACAGGGACCATGCAATGCTACACTGAGTGCTGAGCTATGGGGAACTCACCTCACCTGTGGTCTGACTTAGATAGAACTGAGTGCCAGGTGAGATGCACAGGGATCTGGAAAAAGCAGTTAGTTCTTACAGGACTGAATTCTGGAAGTTGTGACTGAAATAAGAAAAAGCTCAGGGCTAAGGAAACAGGAACTGAAGCAGTCTGACTTCAGTCAGCCAGGGAAAGGCTGTCACAATGTAAGGATATTGAGCAGTACCAGTCCCAATACAGAGCCCCAAGGGACACCACTTGTTACTGATCTGCATTTGGACACTGAGATCTTGACTGCAACCCACTGGATGCAGTCATCCAGCCAGTTCCTTATCCTTTGAATAGTCCATCCATCAAATCCATATTTTCTGCTTCAATCACTAAAAAATTTTTACAGATAAAACAGGTAAAAAAGGCAATTAAAAATGGTAAAAAACCCTGATTAATATCTCATATTTGAAAATAATTTAGAACTGGCAAAGCCCAGTAGCAAGATTCATTTGGGCCACATCTACAATGATCTCACCTCCTCCTCTTTCTTAGAAAGACATTAAAACTACAGCGTTACAAAGTGTCAAGGGAAATCCACCTGGGTATTGACTCTACCTCTGCTCTCTTCTCTCTAGGTCTTCTCAATAGCCCTTAATCCCCCCAACCAGAATTCACAACCTGTCCTCAGACCACAGCTCCAGCAGTGCTGAATGCAATTACTGTAATTGATGTGCTGCTTTTGTTAAAACCACAGTATCAATAAACGGGAGTAAAACAAGCTGCTATGGAAGATGCAGGAAATTTATTAGAATGAATGCATGCAGTGGCTGGCATAATAACTGTTGATGGCCCATTCATAAATCACAGCTGGATTCTGGATTCTTTGGGAGACTTTCAACTCCCAGACGGCTTCCCTCATAAAATTACAACAGTATGAGGAAACAAATGACAGACTGCTGTTAAAACCAGAGAAAAACCTTTGCTATGCTAGTTTCAGCCTCAAAAGCTAACAAAAATCCATAAGCCTAAGCTACCAGGCTCAGAATCAGCTAAAAAAACATCATGAAATGTCAGACAACAAGCTCTCTCACTTTCTTTTCCACACAAATGGGAAGTCACACCTCAGACTCACTTTGACCTCTCAAGGCCTGAAGTTTTAAGAGTCCAGTGACCCAGAAAGCAATCCAGTACCTATCAAATGTCATCCAGCACTTCAGAAGCACCCAGTCCCTGCAAAAATACCACACACCTGGCCAGCACATTGAGAGCGCTGCACCCAGCACAGCAACCCAGGGCCACTAGAAGTGAGTTATCACAGCACACGGCAGCCCTTCCAGTCCTGGTGTCAATGCAACTGCATGCAGGCTGTGGAAAATGACCCAAAAGTTCAGCCAAACAGGTGAATGCCATCCTGCTTTCAAGGTGGCAGGCCCATCCAGAAGCAGGTCTGCACCATCTTCTCCTATGCCAACCCTGTGGCATGGCCAGCACAGTCTTTGCAGCAGCTGAGAAGTAGAAATGCTGCACTGTTTCAGCTGCCCCATGTTCTCCCCAGGGCAGTCATAATGGTTACCTGCGTCTGTCCCCAGCACATTCTAAAATCGAGACATTAGGGTGGTGATGCCCTGGCCCATTCCCTCTGGCTTTCACAAACTACTGGGATGTGCAAGGTCCCTGACTACGAGATGCTGGTAACCAACTATCCCATGTCAATCACACAGATGAACTGTCAAACTGGGGCATCAATTTGGGCTCCTGTCTGAAGCCCTGGAGTCCTTCTCTTTTCTGCAACCCCTTTCTCCCATATCCACATCTGTGGCATCTAATCCATGTCTGTGGGGATGAGAGGGTGAGAGGGTCTCACAGATAAGAACTGTTCCATGTAAATTTATAATGGCAATAAACTCGTTTTATTTTTACGATGATTTATTAATGTGCTTACAAATGTATGGACTGGCCTGAGGCATCATTCCATTAGAGGTTGTTGCTGCTTGCAGATGGGGGTGATAAATAGCACCTCCTATGCAAGAAACTCAGGAGACCTCTTGTTATGCAGTTTACCTTTTAGGGCACTACACTGCTTTAGGACCATGTCCATGCACTGCAGCATCATAAGCTGTAACTGCTACATCCCACTTCAAAACCTTCTCCTCTCCCCAGGGTACTGCCAGACATCTCTGTAGAATCCTCCTGCAGGTTGATGCTATCATGGCCAAATCTCCTTTAGATCTGTATTCACAAGCCAGTCTCTTTCTTGGAGAGCCCATCTCACTAATTACCAGTCTGGCTGGCTGGCTCCATGAGGGCCATGCAAGTATTTCCAACTGTGCAGCACTGTTCCCTATACCACAAAACACTGGCTTACCCAGCAAGACATGAACTCACTCAGGGCCACTTGTTTCTCCAGCACATGTTACAGTAACACTACTATTTTGGCACTTAAACTGCATCTTTAATTGAAAAACTTCGGAATGCTTTTTAACAGCATCATCCTCACTTTCCTTTTTTCATGTGAGGAAATAATTCACAAAAATCAAAAAAAAATGTAAGTCACAAAATAGGAATGAGAAAAAGTTTCTTCAGTTGCTCCACTGTCAAGATCTTCTAGATTATCCCTTAGTACATCTCACAGCCAAGAAGGATGCATAGGTCAAGGTACATACTCTGAAGATCTCACAGCGTAAACTTAATCCTGTTTTATAAACCATTATCCATGAAATCGAGGCACAAGAATGGCAACTCACTTGACTCAGGTCCCACACCCATTTAGTGTCAGAATCATACAGTTTGCAAAAATCCCAAGGAAGATGAGTAACGCCATTGTTGTCTTAGCTGTTACAAACAAAAAATGCCAGTTAATAGTAAAAGGCTCAGGAATAGATACTAACTGCTGTAATTCCTGTTTAATACATAAGCAATGAGACCATACATCTCCCACCATATCCCTTACACGTGGGCCTTTTGTTATTTTGGGGATTATTAAAATCATTTCTGTTTGGAGATCCAAGGTAAGCAGGCCACTTTACGCAGAGATTTACACTTTCCATCAAGGCAAGAGCAATAGGCAACAGTCACAACAGAAATATCACAAAAAAGGACACAGTAAATCACAATGCATTTTGATTGACAGGGAAAAAAAAAAAAAGTGTTGATGCCACAGACTGCCTCCCAGGTGGTTAGTACCTGACAACATTCGCACACAACGTACACTCCTAAGTTACAGCGTGTAACTCCGATCTGAAAACTGAGGCTCCAGAGGCAGTGGCTATAGATGCTGTGCATATCATACAGCCCCGAGGATGCAATGAGTACTCAGTCAGTAATAAATAACTGTAACAGATTTGATCAGGCTTGAAAGTGCTCACTCTTTAAAACCATCCCCACTTAACTTGAACTCTAATCCCTGTGGTTTGTTTTTCTCTTTCCTTCATGATGCTTGCTTTGATGTCAAAAGTGAAGGAATAAGGGCTTCCAGTACCACTGCCATCAAGGTAATAGATGTGATAGACTCAGGCTTACCACTGGCTAGGTTATTGATTAAAATTTGTCAGAAGTTGCTTTGGAAAGGCTGCAAGAGGCTTCAAACAGGGGAGAAGGGGGGGGAGGTGGGGAAAAGAGAGAGAGAGAAAGTAAAATGTATTTCACTCCCAGAAGTGTATTTCAAACGACTGAAGGTCAATTATCCCAGCAATTTACAGCCAGTCTCAACAATTTGGCTTGATTAGAGAGTAAAATACAATAGGGGAGTTCTCCTCACTCAATTTCCCCACCTTCTCTTCTTTAGCACCAGGTTTGAGTGTCAGAAACATCAGAAAATGCAGGGCACCTATATTCCCGAATAAAGCAGCAAAGAAACGTTTGTCAGTGGATCTTGGCAAGTGCAGACTTTGAAAACATATGTCTGCTTGCTAACTAGCAAGCATTGCAGAAGTGTTTAAAAGCTTGAAAGACTGGATTGGTGACAAATCAACAAACAGGAAATGGATCCTTTAATCATCCAGAAGGTAATTTGATTGGTGGGGATTATCAGGTATTGGAGGAAGATACACAGAGATTTGGCAATTGGGAAGTAGATTTGTACAGAAAAATTGATAATTTTGCACAATCTGTTTTTCTCTCACCCTCTCCCTCTCCCCTGCTGCACCAGCCTGCCAGAGCCACAATGTTTGCCTTCCTCAGGCCTCGTCACCGTTGCCAGAAAGCAGAGCTTTGTTGCTTTTCAGTTCCCACCATGCTGAGCCACACACCCAGCCTGATACCATCTTAGCCACCTGTATCAGGTCTTTTCCAATTTTTCCTACTGACTAACTACTCTCAAGGCAGGTAGTAATAGTGGGTAACACATTCTGGATGGGTAAAGCAACACTGCCAAGCTATTCTCACCAGCAGCCAGATACACTGAAAGACTATGAGCTGGTACATTATTTGTATCTAAGGTCACTCTAACCTGCTGCCCAGGCGAAGCTTTCTCACACACCTTTGTCAACTTTAAAAAGGCCAAAATATGCCTATGGTTCAAGTGCTTTGTCTGTTGATTACTGCAAAATGCATACACATAATGCCTTTCAAACTGATTGGATTATAAGCCTGTTAGACTGTACTTTTGCCTGCCCCTGTGTTAACAGGGGTGATGAGTATTTTCTGCTCATTCTTTCCTCTCATAGGTTATCAACTGCTCACTTCCTCGCTTCTCAGAGCACATAAGGACTACAAAGTCTTTCTGACCCAGAGCACACCAGTGTTTGATTTCAAATTATTTCAAGCTTCCATCCCCCCAAATGCACAAAGCTGGCTTCCTCCCACAGGGGAGCAGAAGGGTTTAAAGCCCACCCTCATTCTCCTTGATAGAGGCCATCCAGGCATGACCCTTGCTGAGTGGCAGACACATAGGAAGTGGATTATCAATAACTCTTTTTTCTACCTTCTTTCACCCTGTCTCTATACAACGCCAATGAGCTGGAAAATGAAAGGAATAATGCAGGTTTAAGAGGCCAATAATTAGGTCACAGCTGATCTCTGCTCAGATCAGCTGACAGCTGGTGCCTATCCTGCCTGAGCAAGCGAGGGGCTTGCAGGACGCACAGGTTTAGGCCAGCCTCCCATTCTCCCCCTACTCTACCTCTTTGTTCCCAGACTCCTGAAAAGCAAAAATCAACAACCATAATGCAACAGTACTAAGTTTCCATCCACTGGAGTTTACAAGGAGAAATTACTGTGCTTGCTTTTGTCCTAAATTACTTTAAATCCTCTTTCCTACTGCCTGACCACCACTGTGTCAGACCAGCACCACAGCCCAAGTTAACTGATCTGTGCTGTCCCCTTCCTCCCCCAATTCCATCCTACCCACCCCCAAACATAATCTCAATGTTTGCTTGGTTTAGCTTCCGTAATCCAGTTGTCTTGCAAATCTCCTCATCATAATCCTGCTTTTGTCTGTCAATACAATTTGTTTGCTGTAGGGAAGAAGGGAAGTGAAATGTTTCTTGGCATGGAGAAAGCTTTTGCTGCAGTATTTCAAGGATCTACCCATTTTCAAACACAACCTGAGAGCATCTGAGAGGGGGGTCAGAGCCTCCAAGATGAAGAGTTTGCTGGGTCAAACCAGTGGCTACTGCAGAGTTAATAATAGGGTAGCAAGGATGTGTTGTTGTATGTACTGCACACATTGGAGGGAGAGCAGGCAACAAAAGCAAAGCAGAAAACAAGAAAGAAGCTCCACTTTCCTTTGTCAAAGGGCTTGCACTGTCAATTTTACCTGGGCAAAGCAGGAGTAGAAGCTGCAGAGTGGGGCACTGCTGTAGGCAGTGGCACACAAGGGATGAAAAAGCAAAGCCTGTATCACTTGCACAATAATGCAGTGGTGATGGGCAGACAGACTGGTAATTGATTGGTAGAAGCTGTGGCAATTTTGTGTGTTTGCATGAATAAAGAATCAGTTTAATCAGACTAATTCCTTCCAGTCAAAACATAACATGAGCTCCAGAACTCACAGCAAAACTCTGCTGCTCCAGCCAAGTTTCACACCAGAACAAAGCAGCTAAGAATTTCACCCAATTTGGATGCTAAACTGAGTCAGGCCAAGTGCCCAGAAAACACTTCTGAATTCAGATAATAATCAGCTGAAAAAGAACAACAAATCATGAGACTAAGAGATGATCATATGATTTTGGGTTTGTTTGCAAACATTTCAGAGAGAGATATAGTACCTGAGCAAGCTCATCCTCGAGACTGCTGAAGTGGATAGGAAAAGAGGGGAATGCATGTCATTCCAAGAGTGAAAGAAAACCACAAGCAATGTTTTCAAGAGATTAAGACAAGTATCATTAACACCCCTTTCCTCATGTCAGTTCTCTACCTCAGGTCCCTACCAGGAAAGGAAGTATTAAAGCACTGCATCCAGAATATCCCTCCCCCAGGGGAAGTGTGGCTCAAGCTCTTTGCAGAGAAAAGGGATTTCTGGATTTACACTGAGCTAAGCTTGAGACTCAAGCACTTGGGATGCTCAAAGCATATTCAGACACTGTTCATCCTGCACTTCCCATTGCAGGACTTACTCTACAAAATGTTTTTGTTCTTTTTTTCCCCCCAAAGAGCATCATCTGGAAAAGTTCATTCTATGTAGCACAATTCAAGTTAGTTTTCACTACCATCTATGTAACATTTGGATTTCTGTCTATAAGGCTTGTTTGGAATATTAAGGTTTAAGTCAATTAAGTATGGAGTTCAATTTATTGGAGATTTTAAGGCAGAAGAAATGCTCACAACCCATAAATCAAATAAACCATCAAAGACCAGCAAGCAGTGTTAAAAAACTTCTGTATTCTTAATACAACATGGAGGGGATTCCCAGACTAAACGTTGCTGATGCAGAAAGAATCTAGAAAAGGCAGTAAAGACTATGGGAAAGGTATTTCATGAAGACATTTATAAACTTAAGTGGGCACAGTGCAAGAGTATATTCATGCTATGGGATGAGCCAAAACCAATGTTGCATAACCAGGGCCTTCACAAAGGGGCTGGGACTTTGAGGAAGGAATTACGTGCAGAGCTTGAGACAGCAGCTGGGACACTAAGCAATACCAGTAGAGCAGAAGTGGTCCCTTCCTATACTATCAAGTAAATCAGGAATCTGTCATCCACCAGTTTATTCTAGAATATGTTGTGCTTTAGATCCATCAAAGAGCTCCTTCTTTAGCTCCAGCTAAAGATTATTATATTCACTCATATTCCTCTGTTAATCTTCCCCACCAAGGCTTTCACACATACCATAACTTTTATCAGCAATTTTATGCCACTTTCATCCACCTGTCCTCACCTACCAGGGCTGAATTTGTGGCATTTATCACCTCACAACAGCGTATCACATTCCATTTAATTTCTGAGAAGTCATCATCTAAAGATACGCAGCTTGATGTTGTGTGTCTTGAATAAAATCAAGTATTTCCAGACAAGTCCCAATATTTCACACTTATTTGCTTCAAAGTCTGGTATAGATTATTCCACCTCCTGTGGCAGGTCGGACAGTTATTATGCCCATGGCAGATATGAAGAAGCTTGTGTCACAGAGCAGGGAAGCTAGAGCTCTTCCTCTAGCTGCAGCAGAGCTGGTAACCAGGTGATAAGTAACTACATGATCCCGGTTAGTGGTTTTTATTGCCACCTATCATACTCCCTCTATACTTGGGGATATATACACAAACTCCTTTGGGGCTTGCAGTTTTAAACACTGCTGTGTAGAAGGAACTTTTTCCTCAAAGGTAACATGCTTGAATGACAAAAAATACCACCCCCTTCTGCACCAGAGGAGATGAATCACCAGTGCCCCACAGGATACCACTCCACTCATCCAAGCAGCCTTGCCATCTCATTTAAACAACTGGTGTGCAGAGGCAGCAGTGCCATGAAAAACCACTTGCTGAAGCCAGGGCTCCCTGTCATGGATGACACCTAAATTATACTGCAAGAGACCAGGACTGAGTGGCTTGTTTTTAAAACGGAACAGCTCTTAATCTAACATTTATTTAATATTTAGTTTCCTTATACTGACTTACTGAGATGCATCTGCCCTGGTTCCGTCCAGGACAGAGTCAATTTTTACAGTAGTCTTGAGGAGGCAGAGCCTGGAGCCATGTGGTCAGGGCTAGGAAGTTATTCTTTACCACCTCACATCAATTGCCAGAGGCAGATGTAGCCGACTCCCCCTTCCAAGAGGAAGGGTGTGGTTTTTCCAGTTGAACAAAGTGTGGCAGGGTAGGGAACCCATCCACCATTGTTCACTGTCTGGAGCTCAGTGAGCATTTTGGCATGTGAATCACCCCCTTTTTTGTATACTTTTGTTATTAATATTGTTTCTATTACTGCTAGTTTTCTTATCTCGTTGGTGTTCACAGTAAATTTTTCTTATCTCAACGTGTGATATCTGCCTTTTGTGTTTCCACCTGAGGGGAGCAGTTTGTGGTCTTTCTAGTGGGAGTACTAAATTGGGGAAATACCACTCCTAAACCACAACAGCACCCTATTCACAGAAGATCCGTAAACCTGCATAACCAGCCTCCTCCCTCCTCGCACTTTACAACCCTAATTCCAATCACCTGGGATTCCAAAACAAGAAATGTGTCTAGTTTTGAAGTTTGCAGAGGCTCAGCTTCTCGCCTCCACATCTTCTCCCATGACACCAACATCTTCCCTACATTTTCACATAATAGAAGCTTGGGTGTTTCAGAGGTTCAGGCATAATTTCCCCCACATGGTCAGAAGCAAAGCCAAAGTAAAGCCATGAGACAGTGAGGCACTTGCCATTTTTTTGAGGCACTTGCCATTCCCTCCTTCCCACCCAAAAATATGTTAGTAAAAGAAGGAACATGGTGAAGTTTAAATGCAGGATCATCCTGCAGGTGCTTGATGAGGACTTTTTAGCTCTTAGAGCCCAGGCACACACTACTGAACTGTAGCTGTGAATAGTACGTTCTACTCAATCTAACACAGACACTGAGCAAAAAGGATAACATGTACTTCTGCAACTCCTACTCTGGTGTCTTCTGAGGCATTTTGAAATTGATGTAAACTTCAATATCACTGCATACAACCTGCTTTGAGACAGTAGCTCAGTCTGAAAGAGTGCAGAGCATGGCAGAGAAGGGTTCTGCATAGAGTTCAGAATGAGGACACAGAAGCACTGAGATAGGTGATAAAGGTGCAGAAATGGCCAGAACAGAAAAGCAAAGAATTGCTGTTACAAGTATGGTGATGTTTAAGTCAAAAAGTTTGGTTTTACATCCAGGCTGAAAGCAAGTATCTGAAGAGTTTCTGCCTCCAATACCTTATTGGATATATACATGGAAGTTGGCTTCACCTTGACTTTTGGCAGATGCATTTTTCAAGCCTCAGTAATAGCAGAGCCTTCAATTCCGAAATGTCAAAATCTATGATCAGAACAGGGTTTGACCTTAGGTTAACCAAAATCCAAGAGGCGCATCAGGATTTGTTTAAACAATCCAAATACCAAAGTTTACTTGTGTGACTGTTTTACAACTGCTGACAGCTTTGACTAAATCAATCCCCACTGTATCAGCGTAGCTCACGGCTTTTCAGTTCAGAAGACATGACGCTGAAACCCTGTATGCATCAGCAGAAGCTGCTTCAGGTTCAGTGCTGCATTAGACTGGATATAACTTGCTCTGTAATCCACTTAAGTGGGACACGCTTCCTCAAAGAAGCATGTTTACCTACTGGATTCCATAAGGAATTGATATAAGCTAGCAATACTTAATGGCAATAACTACCGTTTAACAGAGACATTAATTCTGCTCATTGGGGACAAAATGCTTCTGTTAAGGAAATTTTACTAAGACCTGCCAATGCATAGTGTTTACTCAAGACCTTGGCAGGCTTACAAAAGTTAAGCATCTTCCTAACTGGGACAAACAGTTGCTCCCAGTGTAACATTCAAGTTGTGCTAAGACTATACAACTTACATTAAAGTAGACAAGGATCTCAGGTGGCCCACAGCTGCCAAGCAGCTCTCAGAAATGAACTCTAATACAATCTTCACGCCATTAGTGCCCCTTCTACTTCCCTGAAATCAGCAGTAGCTCAGATATTGGCTCCAACAGGAGGAAGCTAAGCTTTTATAGTCCGGTATTTAATTTCTGCTCCCTTCTGAGACAGGAGAGTTTCTGAGAAGGTTTCAGTAAGAGTATGTCACAATAATAATAATGCCATCAACACTGCTGGGAGGTTTCTTTCTTTTGGCACAGCTGTGAAGCTGAGCACGTATCCCAAATTCTCTATCAAACCATATCTATCTATTTATGGTGGGGGATCTCTCACCCAGCTAGAAGACTGTCAGTGGAAACAGCAGTGATGATCTAGATTGTGATACCTGATCTTATGAATCCCAAGGGGAGCACAGAGGAAATACAAGTGTAATTAGGATACCTTCAATATACCCAAGAAAGTAGGTTTGGGTGTGGGGGAACATTAACAAGCCAGTACACAGCTAGCTCTGATCCAAATACAATGTTCCACTGTTTCCTTTTCCACTGTATTTTCTGCACTAATTCACAACCACTGTAACATCAAGACAAGCTTCCGTATGCTTCATTTACTGACAGTAATTAATTTCAGCCTCTCCCCACATTTGCATACATGTTTATTTTATCTGACAAGCAAGTCATGAAAAAAAGTCCATTCTCAGAAAAGGAGTACAGGGCAGCTATCAGAGGTTGCTCTTCTTTTTAGCAAAGAAAATCTAATTGGTGCATCTGCTGAGCCATGATGCCTTTCTCACCCTCCACCCTTCCCTTTGCACTCCCTGCCCCAGCTCACATCTGTTTCTTCTCCCAGGCCTCCCCCTATACCAGAAAATGGTTTTTAATAAAATGCTTTCTTCCAGACGAAAAATGAATAACTGGCTAGGGGAATGCCTGGGCACCTATCTCCCTGTCAAAATGGTGAATCCATTAATGGCCATGAGGAGAGGAATAAATGCTTTAAGAGGCTTAGCAAATCACTCAGAGAAGCACAGACTCTACCCTCCTGCTGCCTCTTGCTCACCAACAGTTTAACCCACAGCAGCAGTGCCATGAAATTAAAAACAAAAAATAAAAGGAAATATCAGGTAATTGATCCCACTTTAAAATACTTTTTTTTAGAAAGAAGAATAGTTTTTCTCTGAAATCCACTTGTTCACTTGCTCTCATGCCTTCTGCAAGCTACTGCTCTGTTACTATTCTATGTCAGTATTATTATGGTCTGTTCTCTAAGTCAGTATTCTTTTATTAAATTTGGTAAATGTATTTTTAATTTTCCAGTACATCTCAGTATTGAGGTAGATGAGTAAAGTAACCATAGTTCAGAACAGCAGTGATGCTGACAGAAGATCACACAACTAAGTCAGCAGTTGAAATTCAAACAATGCTACTAACAAATCCAAACAAAGCTCATCTTCACAAAAAAAGCTGAAGTGGAACTTATGCATCATACAAATTTGACAAGGAAAAAAAGGAAAAAAAAAAACCAAAACAACAACAACAAAAAGAGATGTATTTTAAAAACTGTTAACCCAATTTTCACTATATCATCAAGCACCGTTGCTCCATGTAGAATCATACAGGTAGAAAATACAGGCCTGAAAAGTCCCAAAAAGACACAACTTCTTGTCAACAGATGAGACACCTAGCTAAAAACATAATAAATACTTTAACTTGTAATTACCACAAAGAGCAAAGAAACACCGACTTACTGACATATAGGTTTTGCTGCCATTCCAAATCAGTGAGGAAACAGACATGCACATGAAGAAGGGACTTGAGTTCCAAATTCACTGTACTGACAGAAAAAACAGGAACCAAATCGATTCCCCACCTCCTATCAGGTTTGCATGTGTCCATTTCTTTGGGGGAAGACATGGTATTGCTTAGATTGTTGTTCAACACACTATTTTTCTCTTGCTTGACCTTTATATAGCAGCAAATCTGTGCCTTTTTCACTCTGATGACCTTTTGAAGTTTGACTGCCATCTTGCAAGAGTAAAGCCTTATCTCCCCTTTTCAAGCCACATCCAGATTTCTTCTCACACTTAACAATGTGCCCACATGTAACAGCAAACAGCTGTGTCTATGCCAAGCTAATTACTCTTCTTAAAACATCTGAAAAACAATTAAGTCAGCTGAAGAGTCATTCCTATCACCAAACAGATAAGAAAACCAAGCACAGAGTGCCTTCAATCAAATTTTTCCATATACTGCTTACTTTAGATCTGTTCAATATAAGGCAGCCAGGACTCAACTTTCACAGCATTCTCAATGTATTAAAAAGAAGAACTAAAGCCATTCAGGAACCAAAGATCAAGCCCAAACTTAATATCCAAAGTCACTGACTACTTCTAGTCTGAGGTCTGACAGCAAGTCTGTGGAGAAACTAGGAACAAAGTTCAAGAGTGCTGAAGCCCTCATTAATGACTTATCTACCAAAAACATCCATTTTCTTGAGACTGCCACAATTTCCTGCACTCTGCTCAACATTTTTAATTAACAACATTTATTTAATTAATCAACGTCTACGGGATTTAACCTGTAAAAATGACATTGTAGGTGTCAAGGTGTCAATTTATTCCCCAGTTCATATATATAAAGAAATAGAATTCATCAGTCAAGGGTTTAAGATATCCATCTTCTCCCAAGTGCAGCAGTAGGGAAGGGAGAATCAGAACTTAAGTAGCTGTTCATCCAAAAAAAAGGATCGTAAGGATTAAACAAGCCCAGCTGAGGCACACACATAGAAATATAAAGCCAGTTGTGTAGCACATGATAGTTGAAAAAATTTATGCCCCTTTTCTTGGGGACATCACACAGAATAACTGATCCATGCGCACTCATCTGCCCTTTTTTCTGCTGCTAGATGCACAAGATGAAAATGCTTTTAAGGTAACCAGTTTTTAGCTCCACAGTCCAGTATTAAGGAAAATGTACTCCTTGTCCGTAGAGCAAATAGTGATAATGCAAGGACTAAAGGCAGAAGCTGACTTAAAACAGAATTCCCTGACCCTTCCCAGAAAATACACATCAAGAAAAGGCTGAACCATGATGAATTGTCACATCTTTTCGTGCTTAGTCAAATCAGACCATTAGTCGTGGACTCTCATAATTGGATCTTCTTGCCATCTTAAAGTTTTCTATAGAACGTACTATACTGCAATAGCAGACCATGTTTGTAAGTCATGCTGCTAGTGTGTAAGCAGCTGCTAGTGTGGATTTATCCCAGGTATGCAGGATCAAAAGGTCACCTTTGCAATATAGGAGAGGAAAATGGCTACTGGATAAATGGGACAGCAGCACATTTGATAGCTATTGCAAAAGCTCTCAAAATCTTCCTTGTTTCCCAGAAAGGAGACAATGGTCCCTTTCACTTCTATTTTCTTCAGCTTTTCTCTGCCCTCCCACCCTATCTCAATTTCACCTCCTCTACCTGTTCTTTATTTTCTCTCCCTCACCCTCTCTCATAAAGCAATTGCCCTTGTTTTCGTCCTTTATTTACTTTCCAGCAAGCAAACAGCAGCAGTGGTGCCTGCTCTGCAGGCTGCAACTCCACTCCCTCACTTCATTTTCCTCCCAGCTCTGGCTCGGCAGTTCCGCCTCAGTGCTGCTCTCCCGAGACTCCCACAGCAAAGAGCAGCCTCGGCTCTTGCCTCTCAAGCCTCAGTAGGTTAAGGAAGAGCACGAAAGGGAGGTGAGTGGCCACTGGAAGGGGAGAAATATGTCATACCCACTGCAGTCAGCCATTTTGAAGGTCATAGCAGAGAATCCTCCCCTCTGCCAGCCAACTTAGAGCTGTCACTGGTGTTGCAAAGTGAAAGTCTCTGAGTGAGGGAGTGATGTGCCCTGCAAGCCACTACTTCCTTAAAATAGGAACATGGAAATGAGTAAGCTCAGCAAGGAGAAAAAAAATAAGGTGAGAGGAACAGTCAGGCTCTCAGCCAGCACCGTGCTGACAATGAGCCATGGGAACAGCAGACCAACCACACGCTAAATTCCTCACCTAAGTGCCTTATACCCCAAAAGATACAGCATGATAAGAGAGAAGGCCCTGTCAGCTCAGGTCATCCCCCCCCCCAGAGCCTTTATCCCATTATGGAGAAAAGAACTGAGCACTCTGGTTACAGAGATGCTCACACTGTACAGCCAATACACACCTGGCTGTGTCCATGGTGGCAGTGCACACTCAGCCACTTTCCTATTTTTTGACATTACCAAGACACACAGCTATAAGCCAGGCATTGCACAAACTAAAAACAAAGACAGTCCTTGTTCCAAAGAACATGTAACCAAAATAAAAAGGACACTGCAGAAATACACAGAGAGGACAGTACATACCAGATTGATGTATTTTCTGTACAGTGGTTTGTTTTTCCTTCATTATTTCATCCTCATTATGGACAGCAATCAACTGGAATAACAATAAAACTCACTGGCAACATGATTACTTCCTCTACTCCTAGATCTACCCTTAAAATGATCCTCCCTTGCAAACGGCTTACACAGCTCCTCCATGCAGCATACCTACTGCTGTCAGGTATATCCCTACTCTCTCTCAGGCAATCTCTGATGCTAATTCATTGTGTTCTGTCTTGGCTTCACTCACAACTGCTGGTGCTCAATACATTGATGGGGGGGATTTGCAGGGAACAGCATCAAGTATGTCTTAAGCTGAAGGCCAGAAACACAACATGCCCAAACAGAATCAGTGACTGCTACCAGAAATAGTGACCCATCCACAGCTCCAAACCAACAGTAGAACCAGCTGGGATACATGAGCTCAGTCTCAGCTGCATCTTTACTGCCCATGCTGTCTCTGATGCAATATAACAGGTTCTGCGCCCCACTGAAACTTTCACATCTCATCACTTCGTCAACTTTAGAAGAATGTTTTGGAGCACACAAGGTGTAAGCTATAATCTAAACCTCAGTGATTTCGACAAATAACAGAACAAGTCCCAAATGATTAACTCCCAACACTCTAGCTGATTTCTAGCAAATTTCTGGCATGAAGTAACTCAAACCATTCTCCTGAATCATCATCATCTCTTCTCAGAGGTTCTTACCCAGCTGCTGACCAAAAATGCATTGCTACTCAGCACAAATACTTGAAAAGTTGCCAACAGCAAACTCATACCCAGCTAAGCTCATACTCAGCACCAGTTTCAACTAGTTGAGCAGCTCTCCAGGCAAAAACTTTGTTCTCAAATTCAGCACTGGAATCACTTTATCCTAAAGAAATTGTCACAGGAAAGAGATGAAAATGCAAGAAAATGGGACAGAAATAAACTAACAGGGGCAGCCGGAGCTTGCAAATTATCATGGACAAAGAAAGGATAGTCTCAAACAAGGAGTAATTCAACCATGTCGAACACCTTTTCTCCTAATCAGACAAGAACACCCTCGTCGACTGGGGAGAAGGCACACAGCCAAAAGCAACTCACAGATAGCAGAAGGTTGAGATACAAAAACAGTCAAAATAGTTGCAGATATTTGAACATTTTTGGCCAAGTTTATTACATATTATAGAATGATGGTCTTTGCAGAATTACAGATTCTCTCTCCATCACTTTCAAACAGTATGAATTCCCTTCACACATACCACTAACTTGTCAAAAAAAGTGATCTCCAAAATGCAAGTCTCGAGTACTTTGCCTGTGTTCTTACATACTGGTTGGGTAAAATGCCAAAACAAGCGAATTCAGATAATTTTTTACTATTGAAGTCAGTGGAGCTAAGACTTTACTCCTAGTACCTTTAGAAATTTCTTACTATCCTGTCTATTATCACCTCCTTAAATACTGTGCGAGTTACTCCACCTTCTTTTTTATCTATCTATAACTGACATAAACTGTATTTCCTTCTGCTTTCACTGTTCATAATACTGACAAGCATCAGCAGAGCTCTGTGGGCCCCTCACACTAGAACAGAAATGAAACATTCAGGGTTATGTTGCAGTGGCAGAACCCCACATACAACTGAACTCAAAACATCAAGAAGAGTTATAAATAAAGACTGACATATGTTGACAGAGAAGCAGATAATTGGATTTGCAGAACCTGTACCTGACCCATAGCAGATGCTAAATACATTTTCATCAAGAATTCACCAACATTTCTTGGACATTAAAAACAAAAGGATGAGGGAAATGTGTCATTTATCACACTTCTAGGCCCCTATCCTGTCAGGCTAGGCATGAGTCAAAGTGGAACAAAAAGATGGTCTTTTCTTCAGACAGCTTAGTCTCTCAGTAATGTTTTTGGAACACATGGCCTGTTTCTGATGATAGGCACAAAAAGACTGATCAATCTCCCTGAGACCCATAAAGAGTGCTAACAGGAACCAACCTAAGCCTTCTACCACTACAGAGAAAACAAAGTCAAAGGAGTTGAGCAGTTCCTTCCCATGGGGAGAAGGGAAACAAGGAAGAGACAGGGATGAGCCCAGCAAAAAGAGCCTGCTTGGCTACCAGACGCACTGTGCCAAATGATAAGGAGCACAAGACTGCTGGCAAGGGCCACTGTTGTGGCAGTATCTCACTTAGTCTCCCCACATGCACTGAATTCTGCCTCAGCAGTGGCAGCCTGGCTTTCCCAGGCACTGCCAGGGGGCACAGAGTTGCTATGCTGCCTCCCAGCACCCCCTGCCCCACAGAGCACTCACACTGGCTAAAGACTTGGTCCTACTCTATGGCCACAAATACAGGAGCCCTTCAGGACAGATACAGCCCTCCATACATAGTCATGAGTTTCACCCTCACACAATGCAATCATTAAGCACGTGCCAATTAGATAATGTGATGTCAAAAGCGAGAGTTCATCTAGATGAGCAATATGAAGAACAAATAGGCTGAAGAGTCTGATTTATAGAAACATTAATCATGAATCATGAGTTGTTTTTATTGCTTCTTGCTTAAATTTATCTTGAAAAACAGGATTACATAAACCAATTGCAATATCTTTTTTAGAGTATAACTCTGACTTTCATGTCTGAAATTACAGACCCAAATTTTCAGAATTACCCCTGAAAAATCTTTACAGCTCTGTCTGCAAAACAGCTGAATAGTTTAGAAGTGACTCATGCTGGCAATTATTATTACTGTTAGGAAAAGCTACCTGCCTAGCCTGTACATGGGAAAATCTGAATATTGACCTAAAAATATTCAGTCATTTTATTCCAAAATAGCCCCACCCAATTATTAATTTTCAAGAAAAGTCTTTATTAAAGGTGCTGAAAAGAATAAAATATTAGAATATATAATTTTGTGCTGTAAACTCAGCTTCCTTTTAATCTACCTCTCCACATTGTGCTGGGCAAAGTGCAATTTTTCTAATTTTTGTCATGGAGTTTCAGATCCGTATCATGTAAAAACATAAAAAGTAATAATTAACAGGGGGAAAAAAAACAGATGTTGTTTGTCAGGACAAATAGTTATCCCTCATTCTCCCAATTTCAACACAAACTAGTTGGGGGGGTGGTTTAATAGAAAACTTTCCAGTAGAAATTTATTGGGGCGGGAAAAGGACCCTTTTGCCTTTCAAATTCATCATTTGTTTGAAGAAACAGCAAAGATAACAACATTTGTGTCAAGCAGTGATTTAAATTTTCCTAGTCAAGTCTTCATCTTTATGTGCTCAATGAAATGAATGACACTGATTTACACAGTGGAGCCTTTGGTCCACGGGTTTGATTATCAATAGGAGTTGATCCTGCATTGCCATACGCTAAACTACAGATGAAAGAGGTGGTCTATTGTTCACCCAAGATCCTACAGCAATACAAATCACTGACACTGCTTAAAATCAAGCCATTCAACCGAGTCTGGTGCATTTGCTTTTTCACACTCAAGACCTTATGTGACAGTAAATGAAACAAGGGCCTTCTTGATTCACTCCTTGCACCTCACTAAACTGAGAAGTAAAACCACAGATGTAGCCAGAGTTGTGCTGGTGTAAATGCTCTCTTGAGGAGAACAGGCCCTTGTGGTTCTCTCCCCTTTCACCTTGCAGCATGCTAAATTGATCCAGAAAGCAGTTCATCTGAAAAAAAAAAAAAAAAAAAAAACTACCAACAATTTGTTTTAAACAAACACTTGCAGCCAGATCCCCCATCTCCACTGGCATGCAAGTGTCTCAAACCACAAAAGGCAGGGAAATCAAAACTGAAAATTGATCTTTCTGTGGCCACGTAGACGAGAAGAGTGATTTCCTAGCTGTGATTTTAAATAACTCTTTCTTCCCTCCCCTCTCCCTCCTCCCCATACACAGTCACATTTCTTCCCCTGTATTCTTCATCTTTTGTCAAACAGGAACAAAGACTTCCACCATCTCGCTCTCTTTCCCCAGCCTTCTCATCAATATGCTATTATCAAACAAGGCTTTAGCTCCTTTTCTTGCTTTAAATCAATAAGAAGCAAAGCAATAAGAGGGGAAAAAATTAAAATCACCAGCAAATAAAGGGTCTTCAAAAAAAGTTAATCACTGCTAAACGCTGACAGCTCACTGGAGTGGCACACACAGCTCCTGCTACATTCTGTTTGGTCCCACACTGTCATAATGGTAAGCTACCTGTGCTTGCCTGCCAAAGACAACAAAGGCTGGAGAGAAAACAAAGAAAAAATAAAACTTCCAGGATTGGTATTCATATGGATGGTTGTCACCTGGACAACGTGATCTGGAAAAGCAGGAGTCTGTAATGCCTGACCTGTGGGTGAAGGTGGCACTGAGGAAGTCTCACGAGTCCCTCTCATTGAGAGCTACCTCCACTCCCAGCCGGAAGAAGGGGCAGCCAAGCTGCCCTTATGCCTTTTCTGTGGAAGTGTTCCTGCTTCTCTCCCAGGCCTAATCCTTCCCCCCGACACATCCACATATGACGCAGGCAGGTCTCAGCTGTGCTGGTATACATAGGCATAGATATATATATATACACACACACACACACATACACACCAGAATTATATATATGGGACATTCCATACCTAACACCCTAACACTTTCAAATGTACTGTCACCCACATTACCAAAGAGACCCTGAAATTATTTAGAACAACAGCATAAAATGGAAAATCCAATGAAAAACACAAGGAGAGACAGAGGAAGTAATCTGGGTGTGTCTGATGTAAGATTGATGACAAGAAACAGCATTTTTGTTAATTCATATACCTGTAATATTACTGGTAATGCTTCTTCATGATCAAAGGACCTTTCAAGAGATATAGGTGGGCATAGACATTGCATGGCAGTGGAAGGAAACACCAGCACAGTCCCACCACAGTCAGCAGTGCGTTTTCTTCAGGAATTGCATTTAGAACTAGAAAGTACATTCAATTCAAAAATAGAGCAAAGGAAACAGGAAACTACTCCTTTTTGACTCGTACCAGTTTTACATCTTTGGGCACCATACACTGTTCCTCTTCTGCCTGCTAAGAAGCTCAAGTTACAGCTCTTACCTCACACACCTTCCCTGGCACAGATGACACCTCTACGCTCTGTCCTAGTGCCCTGCTGTACTGTAGAGCATTGAGCTGCATGGGTTCTATTGGAGAAGCAATAAAAGAAACCACCTGACTTCCCACACAGTGAAGTACAAAGCAAGCCACAGGGCTTCCCATATTGCTCTCCAATCTTCACTTATCCCGGTGACAGTTACACAGAATAGCTAAGATTCTGTATTCTTCTCAGACCAGGAAACACACGCACACACTCTGGCAGTGAGCAACAAGCTGAAAAGAGAAGTTTCCTGTTCCAGACCACCACAGGGGAGAAAGGAAGCTGCAACAGAATTAGGGGAACCTTGACATGACAGTCTGTCCATCATCAGGACGATTACCACGAACAAACTTATCAGATCCATCATCATTTAGAATTAACAAAAACAAATTAAAAGTATCCTTAAAATTAGGAAAGATTATGTGTTGTTATTACCTTTTAACAGAGTAAAATTATTCGGGGGACAAAACAGTGAATCAAAGAGAAGGTCTCTAAAGATAGTGCATGTATCAGCAGGACAAGACTCACGTGACTCAGGGGAGAACACATCTCCTGAGGAGATACCACCAATCACTACACAGTGCTAGAGAGCGTTGTGATGTTACAGGAGATGGATTGCTCATTCCTGTTTAAGCACAAAGGTCCTCAAGCATTTGCAATGAACAAAAGCTTCTTCTCCCTCTGTACTGCTATAGTGCACAGTATGTTCTTTCCACTTGGTGGTGACATGGTCTTTGAGGTATGAAAAGATGAATCCTGCATAAATGCCTTGTAAAACACTTTGGATCTATGTGTGCCATAGAGGAAAATCTTGAATTCTTGCTTTAAAATATACAGTTAATTTGGTATGTTTACCTGGGACAAGGAGATAAGAAGGGGCATAAGACCTTGGGGAAAACGTACACTTATCTCACTCAGTGATTCCAAGTTAAATCACCAGAACAGTAATGAGTTTAAAACCCTATTCCACCTCTGTAATGAAGAAATACCATGACCTTTTCTAATTTCTTGCATTTTCCCCACAACTTCACAGCTACCTGTGGTGCCAAAGTCAGGGTTCTTCTTCTAAAGTTGGCCCTTTCTCCTGCATTCACTCTCCCCTTTGCTTTCCTGCATGGCTAGCACAAGGCAGGGACTTCCCTTTTCTCTTCTGGCAGCATATGGCAAGACAAATTCCCCATAAACCTTTCAGAAGCAGCTGTACTAACTTCTGTGTTTAGCAGCTATATTAATCACAAGGGCAAATCAGGACTCAGGAACCAAATACTTTTGTTACATGATGAATTAAGGGGTAAAGAAAGTAAAACCAGAACTTATCTGATAAATCTCAGTACAGAAAAAAAAAAATGCAAGCCGCAAAAAAAATCAGGTAGTATTTACCAATGGTGAACTACAGAACAGTGTCCTCAGTTAATGGCCTGCATCCCTCTCACTGAGGACTTCGGTGCTGTTTCAGCAATCCCACCAACAGTCATAACCAAGCACACCCTCATTCCAGGCCAGGACTGCTGCCTTGACAGCTACTGATGGCCTTCAAGAAAGCTGTCTGCATCCACAATGACACCTACGACGCTCTTGGGAAGACACACTGAAGTCTGCTCATAAAACTGCCTTCTTGCAGAGTAAGCAAGTTTTGTCTCAAGAACAGCATTGAGCTCACATTCAGGAGAGTTAGAATGTATTCAGAAATGGCTCTCCCCAAAATACAGTATAAGGAACAGTCAGGTGTGGGCAGAATGTATGAATTTGATTATGTGGGAGATCCACTAGAACGAATCCTTCTGGATCTGCAATAACAGGGACACAACTCTATGATAACAACCCACAGCATGCAGCTCAGCACACAAACATCTGTAGATTATTAAGATTACCTTCTTTCAGTTTGAAAGCCATTTCCCCTTGTACTTTCACTACATGCCCTTGTAAAAGTTTCTCTCCAGCTTCCTTGTAGGTCCTCTTCAGTGCTGGAAGACATTATAAGGTCACCCTGGATCTTCCCCTTCTCCAGGCTTAATAATCTCAGCTCTCTCAGCCTTTCCTCATAGAAGAGATGCTCCAGCCCTCTGATCATTTTTGTGGCCCTCCTCTGGATTTGTTCCAGCAGGTCCATGTTCTTCCTGTGCTGCGGATCCCAGATCTGGATGCAGTACTCTAGATGGGGTCTCACCAGAACAGAGGGGGAGAATCATCTCCCTCAATCTGCTGGTCACTCTGCTTTTGGTATATATCCCAGGATATAGTTGATAATGTAAGGGAAGAAAGCTGTTGTCTAATGGAGAAGGACTGAAAGGAGCAAAACACCTAAAGGGTTCCTTTGTTTCACACAATTTTATTTTTTTTTTTAACTTCTCTTTTGTGAAGCCAAAACAAGGTATCCTCTTGTTCCACTGAAAGAAAAACTGATTCAGATGCCCTTGTCTTTGATGGGGTGTAAGCTACCAAGAAAGGATGTGTCTACATTTTTCCTGCTGAACAAGGATCTATCAAACGAGTCAGATGAAAGCAGGTGTCCAAAGGCCCAGAAACCAAATGAAGAAAGATAAAAGACCCAGAATTTGTCACTCACCTCCCTGAATCTCCAAGCCTCATGGGAAAGCAAGAGGAAAAAAAGGGGCCAGTAACCATGGGTAACCACTCTCAGGTTAATCTCAGATGGGGAGGGGAAAACGCTTCTCAAGATTAATAGCTAAAGTACGCAAGGATTAAAGATTAGGAGGAGAATCCTGTTTGCTAGGATTAAAAGGGCTGCGTTCACATGAAAACCTAAACCAGTGAATTGCCTCCAGCAAAACAGTGGGTTTTATTATTATAATTATTATTTTATTCTCCTCCAATAAATGAAAAACATCAGCAGGAGGGCAGCAAAATCCATCAAAGGTTTAGAAAATAAAATCTCTGAGGAAAGGTTAAGGGAATGCAGTCAAGATAAAAATCAGATATTAAAAACAAAAATCAGCCCATGTTATTAGTAGCACAGCAGATTATAAAGAACAAGAGGTTTTAAAAAAAATAAAATCAACTTCACTTCCCAGAATCCATGCTGCGTAGTCTATTTCTTTGCCTTTGGCTTAGCTGGAAGCAGGTGAGCTGTGAGAATGGCAAAACTCACCCTGTTTGCACATGAGGAAGTACAGTTTGAACATCCAATGGCTGGTATTTTCTGGAGTGCTGAGAGCTTCATTTTGACATTCACTCTTAGTTGCTTGTCAATGACACATGATTAGGGTACCTACCTGAAGTGTATAGGAGGGAACAGAAAAAGAATGGGACTGTGCTCTGTCAGATGGGGTTAAGAGAGAGGGGAGAGACATTAATGCAAAGTATCAAAGCAGGCATTCAAAACTTGAGTTAAGCAGCTGGACTGAAATAATTTTCAGTGACAGAACTGGGAACAAACCTGGATCCACCACAACAAAACTGTCTGAACTAGACTCTACCTGACTTGATTAGATCCTTGTAAAGGCAAGGATATGCAGACTGGATTAGGTCAGCATATCACCCACCAGCACATGAGGTCAGCAAGGGAAGGCAAGGCCACAACACTGACCTGTAAGCAAGGACCACACTGCCAAGTGACATGCTACTGCAAAACATACTCCTCCCTTGGAGTCTAGTGCCACAGGCCCTACACATAACCAGATCCTCTTTGTAGTCCTGTATCAAAAGTGCCTTGTCATGAGGCTTGGCATCAGTCTTCTCAAGCAGTGAAGGAGAACTGGGAAATCTGATTACTACAGCACATTTGGCCTTTCAGATTCACAAGTGCTGCAAAATTGCCAACACACAAAAGAACTTCCTAACAAGAAAGCCCAGGAGGTTGCTGGTAATAGTGTCATTCCCAACAATGCCATAGAGAGACAAGGGTTGTAACTGGAAGGAAAAAGAACCAGGTATTCTTAAACATATATGTGCTTGGCTATTTGCAAGGGACATTTAGTGGCAATACAGACTAGGATGGTCCTCAGCCTGCTTTAACAGAGAGCTGCAAAACCATCTGTATACCTGCTCCTCAAACATGCACCAGCATGGAGGAAAAACTGTCTCCACCTTTTATCCAGCAAGATTTCCTCTTTCTGTTGCAGGTTATTTGGAAATTTTATTAAACTGCATGTGTAAAAAAAAATAATTTACAAAGCCAACCCTTGCTTTGTCTGATGTCAGATGATGTCAATGCCAGAATTCTGAGCACCACTGGCATAGGATTCCCAGGGGAGCAAAGCTCAGGAGACTGAGGCATCATCCAGGCTGAGAAATCACACCATTTCCCTTCATTTATTCCTCTGAATGAACCCTGGTCCTCTGGGGATCCCAAGGCCAGTACAGCAGCAGGTGGAGTTCAAGTTGATTCACGGGGAAAGGAAAGTGCAAGCACAGCACAGGCAGACTGAATGTGTACATGTAGATAGAACGTCATTAACATACTGGAAGCACCGCTGCCTCCTCCCACGTCACCTGCATCTACATCTCTTGTCTTTTTAACCTGCTATTCTTGGAAACTAGATGACTCACCTTCCCAATGAAATGAAGTCTAGTTGGCTTTGGGCCCTGACCCTTTTTTGTACAGAAAAGGTCAGGAGTCGGAATTTGCTCGAACCTTTCCCTCTGGACTTGAGTAAGCCAGCCATGCCTGCACAGAATGATGGCAATGCCACTTGCCTAGGATCAGCAGCATTTATGTGTGAGCAAGGAATACTGAGTTTTAGAGGGGCTGTGTATCAGATTCACAGTCTACTTGCTTGCTTTCCACTGAATAACAGACCCTCAAGGGCAAGAGAAAGCCTGGGAGGCAGCAAAGTGAAGAGGAACCTATAGTGAAATAAAGTAGAAAGGAAAAGCCAACGAGTGATGCATACATAAATGACTAAGGCACACAAAAGCCCCTCCCAGTATCAATCTATGGGAACTCCTCAAAAAACTCTAAAAAAATCTCAAAATCTCTAATTCTGGATACCACAACTTAGAGGGTAAGAAAGAAAAAATACTGGGAAAGATCAAGAAATCAAAGGAATAAAGAATTAATAAGTATTATGAACCAGCTAGCTTAAAAACAAGCAAAACAAAAAAGCAAACAGTGAAGTTGAGGAGATATGATGCATGTGTGTATTTCCAGAACACAAGACCACCTTTCTGATGCAGGCTGAAGATTCACTCTTGGAGACTTATAGCTTCCAAGATGAAGAACATCAGCTAATGGTGGTGGGTCTTCAATGGGGAATGTAAGGTTTAATATAAAGATGCATTAGGGCTATGTTCCACAGGCAGCAGGGCCCTATCACAGCTTAGATTAAATTGCAAAACTGGTGCTGGACAGTGGTGTCAATGTGTATGTTTGCAGTTAATAACACAAGCACACGCTGCTACAATGCCTTCCCTCACTGGCTTGAAGATGCTTATCTCCACCAAAGCCTATGTGTTGCCATTGCCCACTGGCACAACAGTGACAGACAAAGCACCAGCACATCAGGGGGCAGCAGTCGAGGTACTTTCACTGGGAAAGGTACATCAGTGCTAATAAAGCCTTGTGCTATAGAAACACACAGATTTTACTGTGCAAGGGAGTTGCCCTGTTCACTATAATCACATTTGGCAAGAGCAAGACTGCTAGGAAAATGAGAATTGGCTCCTGATAAGAATAAGCAATGCATTAAAAAAAAAAAAAAAGACAAAAAACGAAACAACCAAACAAAACCTCAAAACCAACATCCCACCTCCTTTCAACTGAAATCATCTGAAGAGAAAAGCAGTAGACAGCAGAGCTCAATGTGTTTGGCTGAGAAGAAAGTTATTTACAGCAAGGTCTGGCCTCTCACTGCCACCATGTAATTCCAGGCAATTGCACTTTCAAATAGATCTTTTTGGAGAAAATCAACAGTGGCTTTGCTTTCAATCTAGTGGAAAATGAAGTCCTGCAAATGTGTTACATAAAGCTGCAGGAAAAAGAGCAATGTGCACACAGGCATGTGCTCTCAGGTTGAGGTTGGTGGGCTTAAGTACTCAACCCTGCCAGGCCCTCTCCACATATCCCAGCTCATACATCACACACTGAATTTCCTGTAGCTAACAATGCCAGTAAGATACTGTGGCAGTGACAAGCCTCTACAAGCTGTCCTACTGCCTACATCAGTCCTGTCTCTCAGGTCCAAGAAGTGCCATCTCCACGGCTCAACAAAGCTGTAAGGCCCAAGCAAGGCCCTCAGGCATGGAATATACAGTCTTGTGAGGCAAAGGATCATCCCAAAACTTACCACTGATTACATCTCACAGAACTATGCCCCACTGTCACCTTCACTGAACATCAACATATGCCCAAGTGTTCTACAAGGCTGTTTCCCAAGCCTGCAGGGATCAGTACCAGCCTGATCAGTGTATCTGCTGCTCTCCACTTCTACAGAAATCCTGTCCCACTAGTGCCTCGTCATTCAAAAGCAACAGACACCAGATCTTGAATATTATATGTCATTGACAGCATAGAGAACACTGTAGAAAATCATCCAAGTTAATACAAATATTCAACCTCATAAAAACTTTAGAGGGGTGACTATTGAAAGCAAAAATATTAAATGCTTATGCATGACTTCATGCAGAGAGGGCTGAAGGCTGCATCATTATCAGAGGTCAACAACGTGGGAATACAAAGGTAGCACAGTGAGACTCCACATATCCTGTCACCCCAAGGTATTACTGCATGTTACATTTGTGCCAACATACACACATATACAGCGCCAGCCCCTGCATCCATTTCGGACAAAGGCCAAGGAGAAATATAACTTCAGACATCTTGCTCAGGGAAAGTCAGAGGGATGGAAAGTAGAAGTTAAAGCTAGGATTCAAATTATCTCAAACTAGCTCAGATACCATTGCACTGTGAACACAGAAAAAGGAAAAGGTTAATTCCCATTGCACATTCCAGCAGGAAGAATTTTTAACTAACGTAATTTTTTAAGGTTCTGAACCAAGGAAAGCAAGAGACAAACCTGAAACTAGTAACTCTAAAACAAGTTAAGATTAAGACAGACATGAACAATCCTTCTTGTTTTAGAAATACTGGAGCATAGCTTTGGAAACTTTCATCTGGGTAACTGAGTAGGTTACTCTGCAACACATCCAACTGTACATTTTAGTAAGTATGTAGCTCAAGCTTCCCAGCACACCTATTCCACTCATGCCCAAACATCCCAGGCCACAGAACACCTTCAACACCTTACAGTAAACTACTTCCAAAAACCTGAAGCTTGTCACTGTAATATGGAAGATTAGCAGAGATTCTGGACACCCCCCAGCCCTCCACCTCTCTCACATAGATAATATATTAAAGAGAAGCCTCCTATAATCTTCTGAAACAAACCATGCCTGTTTCCACAGTGGAAGGTGATCAAAAAAACCTACAGCCTGGCAATCTGACCAGAAGAAATTGAATTTTCTCTTCCCAAATCTGGCCACTGCTTTAATCCTGACCTTGTGAACGGGGTGGGAAATCAGGCATCTGGCATAATGCAGTAACAATGGAAGTGCTGAAAGGCTTGGTGCAGCCTGCAGGCTATCTCCAGATGAATCTAATCTGCACTGCTCCAGAGAAAGATGGAAAAATTATCACTCAGATGACTATTTGAACAAAGGTGGAAAACATTCCCAGTCCTTTCTAGACACCTGGTCCAGTAAAGCTCCTTTAGAGGATCAAGCTGACTGCAAAGCATTAGAAACCGTTTTCACTTCTCAGTGCTGACACAGGTCTCCAGATAGTGCAAAGCACCCACAGGCAGCAATGCCCCTCCACTGGCTTATTCCTGCTGCAGTGTAGAAGACAAAATAATTCAACACAGGGGAGTAAATGCAAAAGAAACTTCTAGAGGCAGCAAATACTGTTGCTTTTGCTAAGGAAGTAGAGATTAAATGGAAAAAACAAACAAACAAACAAACAAACAAAAAGCAGCAGCAATTTCCCCATCATACGTGACGGTTGTTTTACCATCCAGCACAGTGAGTTAAGACTTCACAGAAACAGCAGGGAGGAGAATTCTGGATCTTCTCCAAAAGTACATACCTCTGCCACCCACACATCAGAGGATGCACCACTACTTTTTTTTCTTTTTTTCTTTCTTTTTTTAGCTCTGTAAGAGACTTCAGACTTGATAAATGTAGCCCAGCTTTTCTGACAGCCTCCACTAGAGGACTTGTCTTCCCAGGAGCCACTAAATGCACCATTAGTCAAGCTACAAAGCAATAGGTGTTTCAAAGGAAACCCTCTCCTTCCACCTGATCCTCCTGCAGGTGGAAATGGTAGCAAAACAAATAGAGATACACCCTACACATGCATTTATCCTGCCCTGAACACAAAAGGCTTTAATTCATTAATTGACACACACCCTGCATTTCATATGATTTACCGAAACCACCAACAGCACAATAGAGGGAAGTTGCCACTATATAATGAACAAGACATAAGCCTCTTCTGGAGCAGCACTAGGAAAGAGTGCCAGGCCTCTCAGATAGCAATAGGTTTTCCTGACACTCAATTGTCCAGATTTCTGATCCATTCCTGCCCCCTCCCCTTGCCCTCCTCCTGAGGCCCACAGAAGCCTATTTCTTTTCAGCCTTGCTGCTAGAAGAGCACTGCCATCCTTGAGCCCCTGGTGCCTTGCTGTCAGGCTCTTAACTCCCAGCACTCTGATACAAGGGAGCCCAAACAATACGGGCCTTGGGGAATAGCTGACAGCTTTATCTCCTGAGCCACACCACCTCCTGAAGTCTGTGCACAAATGAGATAACATCCTCCTGCATCTGAAGGGTGCCCCTTTTAATTTTATGGTTAAATATCCTCAAAAAACATTATTCAGAGAAGTCATTTTAAGATAAATTAATTTAAAAACACAATTTATGGCCATAGACTGAACCACTGCATCACTGGGCACACAGGGAAGCAATATTCCATCTTGTGCCTCTCCTAAAAACACAGAGACACTCTTCACATGGTAACATGCTTCTCAGTACACTCAGCACAGCTCTTTCTAGAATTAAATGGCATAGATCTGTAATTAAGTATCTAATGCATCATCACGGACTGAAGACTAAATTTGTGTCCCAGACAGTGATAAAGCCATGACACTTACAGCACTTAGAAAATCCAAACAATCAATTTGGTACACCAAGCTACACAAGCCTGCAGTAACATAAACTGAAAATAAGCAAGAGTAGCAATGAACAGAGCACTATTTTTAAGAAATTTCTGCTGTACGGGTTCAGAAAGGCATAACATTCATGGCTAGTAATCAAATCACAAGCACTCCTCTTGCATCCCCCTCTCCTACTCCCCCTTCTTTCAAAAAAATATTCAGCAATACTGCCCGGATGTTACATTTGCATTTTATTCAGTGTCCAGATCCAAGCTCCAGATAATCACCATATTTAGTGTTTTTACAGAAAGGTTAAAACCTTAATGGCCTGAATCATCAGAGCATTACTTCAGTCTGGTGCTAGTGTAAGTCTAATGCTTTTAGCAGTTGCACTGGGGGAAAAATCAGTGACGTGATTGCAAAACTAAATGTCCTAAGCGTCTTATACAACCGTTATCTCTGTTCTAGGGAAAATGATATAGAAACAGAAAGATACAGAAAAAACCTGTCTCAGGATGCCCTGCAAGCTACTTAAAGAGATGTGAACACCTCCCCACACCGCCGCCCCAAGTCTTTGGACTCCAAGTCTCATCTACTGGATCAATTTAAAAAAAAATTCCCCTTCCTCAACACTACCCAAAATAAAAACCCAAAGTGATTGCTTTCTTTCTCTTTCCCACTGATACTGCTAATACTTGACCCATCTGGACAGCAGCCTCTCACTGCCTCAACACTGGCACACACTTTGGATATCAACACTTTGAATTCATATGGGAGACAAAAATCCCTGGTTAAATAGGAAAAAAAAAAAAATATATTTCCCATCCTGCACTACTTGTGCAGCTAAGACCCAACTAGTGATCTCCATCAACCCTGCTGCCTCTGTTGCTATAAGACATCTGGGTATTTAGTATGCTCTTTTGAACCAACTCAACAGCTAAATAAGCTCCAGACTCCCATTAAACTATGGTCATAGTAGTACATAAGCAGCATTTCTGCTGAAGTTCTTTGCTTAATTTGTAGCTGGGCATATCCCTAAGTCGTGGCTGTGACAGAAAATCATGGTGCCAGACACTTGCTTTTCCCATTTTCATTTCTTCAGGATGCAGGATAGAAGGGATTTTGTGTGACACTTAAGCCTACAAGTGTAGTGAGGATAAGGAAGGGTAGTTTTACTTGACAAGAATAGTTCTGGATCCTGTAAGTCTCCAGATAATGTGGACAGGAGAAAGGGAGACTCTCAAATAAGCATTTAGATCAAAAGATGCAGAAACAGCCATGGAAAAGCTTACTCAGCTCTTACTCCTTCCCAAGCAGAGGACTCCATCCTCAGAAATATTTGCTCTACTAATGCCTTGTCAAGACTTGCTTCAGAAAGCAATATTAATGGGATTTCTCTCTCTTCCCCTGGAAAACTTTATTAAAGTGCAAAAAAATGTTGGTAAAGTCAAAATTTTTTTTTTCAAGTTTTCCTCTGCATAATTTCACTCAGGAATGGATGCAGAATCCCTCTAAACCCTCTGAAGAAATGAAATAATATCTAGTATAGCTAAGTTTCTGGGGTTTATATGTTTAAAGCTCTCTAGGAAAAAATTGCTGTTGAGTAATTATACAACATGACTTTTTTATGTATGAGTGAAAACATTTTTGGATGTTCTTTTAATGCAAAAATGAGGCAAAACTCAAAAACAGAATCCATGTGCCACCTGGGCACACTGCTGGCTCATGTTCAGCCAGGTGTCAACCAGCACCCCCAGGTCCTTTTCTGCTGGGCCACTTTTCAACCACTGTGCCTAACCACATCCTGGGCTGTATCAAAAGCAGCATCGTCGAGGGAGCTGATTCTGCCTCCCTACTCTGCTCTGATGAGACCCTGCTGGAGCACTCCAGTTCGGGGATCCCCAAATCAAGAAGGAGGTGGACCTCTCAGAGAAAGTCCAGAGAGGGCCACAGAGATGATCCAAAGGCTAGAGCACCTATTTTATGAAAACAGACAGAGAGCTGGGATTGTTCAGCCTGGAGAAGAGAAGCTTACAGGGAGACATCAGTGCAGCCTTCTAGTACATAAAAGCGGCTTATAAAAAAGAGGAAGAGAAAGTTTTTTACATTGGCAGATAGTGATAGGACAAGGGGGTATCATTTTAAACTTAAAGAGGAGAGATTTAGGTATTTAGGTTAAAAGTTAGGAAGAACTTCTTTACTCAGAGGGTACAGAGGCACTGGAACAGGTTGCTCAGAGTAGTTGTGGATGCTCCATCCCTGGAAGTGTTCCAAGTCCAGCTTGGATGGGCAACCTGATCTAGTGGGTGATATCCCTGGGAGAGGCAGGGGGAGGAGGGGGCTGGAACTAGGTGATCTTTAAGGTCCCTTCCAACCCAAACCATTCTGTGATTCTGTCTGCTCAGCAGTAAAGGCTAGGAGAAAGTGAGAGAAGCAGAGGACACACATGTTTACAAAGTTTGTCTTCCAAAGCAACCACTACGCATACTGAAGCCTGACTTTCCAGAAAGTGGGTGGACATTGTCTGCTAATGTGAAGTAGAGAATAAATCATCTGTTTTCCTTCGCTTTCACATTCATTTCCCATGTTGACACTGACTCCCTCAAGTGTCATACAGTGCTTCAATTGCAACTTGGGGCAAAAGCTCTTCCTACAAACAAAAGCTACATAGTCCAGTTAAACTCTGTTTGTATTCTTCACATGATGCATCAAGCAACAGGTCTGCGAGCTATAAAATCTCAGGATTTTATAGCTAAGTCCCACTGGCCAGCCAGCAATCTGATTATGTAAGAGCATTTAGATCACGTCATGGCTCAACAGTCGAGTTACTTCACAATCTCAGATAAAATTAGGATGACAGGACAGAACAGGAAAATGAGGAAAGCAGGAGATGCACATTGACAAAGGACTGATTACATAGGCTGCCACATGAGAACAATCCAAAACCGACACCAAGGCAGCTCCCTGCATGCTGGATGGTGTCATCTCTCTGCAGGTAACCAACTGTGAGACTCTACCTCCCTTGAGAAAGTCTGACAACTTCGTCAACCACAAGTCAGGGAGCCCTGGAGGTTAACCTTGAAAGCTCCCTTTTGGAATCTGTGTGTATGACACTGTTGCCTATTTCTTATTCCTTAGGAGAGTTAAATTTGTCTATGCAAACCCATGCCTGTTGCCATTGCAGATCCAATTTAAACAAGCCTTGTCCATTTACAGATTAAAGAAATCCTAGAAAACCTCCTAGGAGCTTCTTTGCTGGCTTCCTGTATGTTAATACAGTATGCAGGTTAAAGATTATTGCATTTCAACATTTTATTAAAAAACAGTTGAATCTTGAGCATGGCACAGTTGCCTCAGGAATGCCAGTTTTTATTACAGGACAAATGAAACAGAACCAACTGCAGACCCCATCACAGACAGGTACTGCTTTACAGAGAGTATCAGACAAGCTTCTGGTTGAGTGTTGCTGCTGGATCTGACTGAATTACCATGTGATAGGCAGAAAGGTTTAGCACATCTCAAAATAAAGTTGCAGGCACCATCAAAGTTTAAAACAAAGCAGTTCCTCCCAGAGACACCTGAAAAAGCTGCTGAAGAAGGATTTTTGTTCCATCTTGCTTTTGTCTTTTTAAACACTAAACTACAAGTATACTCTATGCACCAGACTTCAAAATCCTGACTGGGGAGGCCACTGTCAGTGTTCCAGAGTAGAAGTCTGACGAGTCAGAGAGGACAGAGTGGCTTCAAATATGGACCCTCCATGGGACTACAGACCAATCACTCTCCCCTCAGGCTTCAGCTATAAATTTCAACAACATTTCACTGGTTCCAAATCATTAACAAATCTATCCTCATAAATAACTGGAGAGTGGGTAACTCTCCCTCTGAAGACCATCCTTATACCATACTTGCCAGATTTGTGTACAACAAATGCTATCTCTTTTTGGTATTCTGTGTTTCCTTTTCAACTGCATTTAGACACAGATTATTTTTCCCATTCAAGTCACACAAACTTAAGTGAAACATAGGATAACAGAACAGGAAAATGCCTTGCTTCACCCAATTCCCTCTCAAAACAGTGTTGGAAATACTAGCTACACCTACAGATGTTAATGTCATTCTAGAATGAGTAACCTCCAGAGCTCAGGTTTATGCAAGAAGAACAGAAAATTTCTAGAAGCATTTCCCTCTGAATGTGTAAAGAACTAACACCTTTGCATGGAAATACCCTGCTGAAGTAAGGAAATGGATTAACTTGCTGTCAGTCAATTCTCTAACCTTAAGCTATTGATTGCAATTACTAGAGGCTGCAGCATCACTGGAGAGGACATAGCTGAAACAGATAAGAAGTGAGGGCTTTCCCAACATGTATTATAAAGATCTGATGAGCAACAAAGTTAGTCAAGATATCCTTTCTGCTTTCCAACATAAGTAATTATCTCCTTTGAAGTTACAATCAGATGGGAAATATTTCTTCATTCCTGTACTTAACTGCATAAGTTGAATTAGTGTGCTGTTAAATGACAAACCGTCAGTTGCAAGCTAAATAAATCCTCCTGTCTACAGAATTCTGAAAGCACTTCAGGATCCTTCAAGATGAAAGATGCTTAAGAACAATTGTGGTATGTCCATTAGGCAGAGCTGCAATGAGTACTACAATCTTTTCATTTATTCAATAATAAATTGATTTCTTCCCTGAAGCTGATTTTTCCCTTGTGCCAGTCTCCAATTTCCTTCCTTGGTGTAGCAGTAAAAGATTAAATTGCTCCTGGTGCTCAGCTCCCAGGTACACAAGTCCTCTAAGGATCAGACTTCACTATTTTACCATTTAGCTCAATAGTTGATCTTTGTAACGTCTGTTCAACTGGTGGAGACCTGAGACCGTGCTCCCCTAGTTCAGCTCTAGAAGTACCTTCTTATTTCCTTTAACATCTCAGGGTTCTATGGAGCAGTTCTCAGGTCTCTGCCAGTGACTGGGCTTTAGTCCAATAGCTATGATACACTGATAAGTTGCTAACAAACATACAACAACAACAAAAAAATAGCATTATCACACTCACCTTATTACAACGCTAGCAAGAACTCTGAAGCATAAAAGAATTCAAATAGAGCAGTGGAAGGAATTTCCCCCCCTCCTTTAATCTGTAAAATAGCAATCTCCTTCCCTATCCTTTCCCAGAGCTTCATAACACGATAGTTATTATGTGCTTTCTTCCCTCCTAGTCCTTAACCTCAGATTCCCAGAAATGGCCCTTTCATGGGGATACTGCTCACTTAGGGTGCAACTGGCAGCAGCATGCATCCCACCTTGTACAGGAGCTGCACAGGGAGCCAGGAGAGTCCTTCAGGAAAACAGAGGCAGGTCCTAGGTGCAGCTAATAGGCATTAAAAGAGTCGGTCATTTTTATATTAGACAAGGTGCTCTGTTGTGCAATACAGCCTGTTGTGCAGGTTGTGAGACACCCAAGAAAACCAAGTATGTGAGATCCAGCTGCCATGTGGAGTAATGACCCATCACCTGCTGCAGGATGGACTGTACACTTCACTCAGATGCACCAGGGCTATGTCCAGCCTCAGCAGTGCCCCTCTGTTCTACAACAGAATGACACTTGAAGCCCAAAATCAGCAATTAATGACAAGGGCAATCCAACAGTCATCAGTACTACAACACAAGCATTGCTGCAAGGAAGAGTAGTTGTTGCTTTGGTTTTGGGTTGGGTTTCTCCCCTCATCACCCACCCATTTCTCTTATTGGTCTCATTCATCCTCATAACTCACTGAATATAGCATTCCCTTCCTTTGAAAAAGTTACCTCTGTCCACAAAAAGTTTTTTAGAGACAGGAAAACTGCTGGGCAACTTGTGTATAGAAGGTGGTCACAATACTACCCCTGCATTTAAATGTACAAAACATTTCAATCTCACAGAAAGCAGCAGTGCCACTTTTTGCACTTAAGAAGCAGGCAGGCAGTAGTAATGGCCTAACCATTATGGCATGAGTGAAGACCTGTTATGTTGATAAGCTCTTTCTGTCCCATTCACTCACAAATGGCAGGAGATGCTGGGGTGCTCCAAACAGATGGGTTGTGTTCCTACAGGGCACAGGCAACAACACATCTCCTGCTTTCACAATTCCCCAGTAGGCACCACCCCTGCTTCCTGAAATGGAGTCTTCCCTAAAAGATACGACAGATTGGTCGGTGTCAGTGTCCTTGAAGTACCTGGCAGAATTCAGGTACCCAACTTCAGTCAATGCTTAGCCAAGCTGCACACACTTCAACATTTAAAATTCTCATCAGTTACTCCATCTGGTCCCCTGGGCAGTGTCATGAAAGGTTCCTATCTTGAGTTTATTTCTCAAGCACTGCACTGGCATGACTCCTCATTCTGGGAAATACAAGGCCAGCACAGGATGGTCACGCCTCTACAGCAGTCCCAGGCTTAGCAAGGCAACCAAACCCAAGGACATACAAGGCAACCAAACCCAAGGGAGTACAGGGAAATGGTACTTCAGCAATAAAATACAACATTGTCACTTACAATATGTATTAGTAGTGATTTAAAAGAGTCGGGGTGTGACTTACTCTGCTATCTGAATTTGATGCACAGGGTAAATGAATGTTACTTAGGAGGGAGGAAGAAGAGAATCTAAGTTCACCTCTGACAGCTCCTGAAGAATGTGTTTTGGCTGGTTAAGCTTCTGATGCTGCAGAAGGGGTCTGAACGCCTCATTCCTCAACATATAGCTTAAACTCACATAAATTTCTCTAACTGGTTACCATGAAAGTAGTACCCTACTACTGTATGAACTGGAATACAGTAGAGAACCCTAAATTATCACTGAACAGAATGGGACTTCTGCATGGCACAGTGTGATATCTTGTGGAGATACCAAACAGGGACTGGAAATAGATTGTGACACTGCTATAGTCTTCCACCTCAGCTAAATCTGCTTCGAATCCAGTTGGGCTGGCTTTTTGGATGGGCAATGTTATGTGAATGTGGCTTATATTGCCTTCAAATCAACAACTATTTCACTGGCCGTTAGTTTCTCTGTCTGACCCTTGGTTCTTGACAGACATACACATTCACTGAGTCAACTGACAGCCTCAGCAGCACACCTTTACATCCTGTTGTATCTAAGCACTAGAGCCAACATTCTAAAGTAAGAATGCTCTGATTAATTCAGTGGAGCACTTCACACAACTCCTAGACCCATGCAAGGAACTGGAGAAGACTTATTTGACCACTAATCCGATACTCTCTGTGCCAGCTCTTCTGGCCTAATCCCATTGGCTTTGCTGGTTATTTCATCCCTGTTTCAGATAGATTAAGCACCTGACTCCTTAGTAACATAAGGGGTCTCATAGCTTGCAAAGGGGTTTTTAATATTTAAATGTATACTGCTGTGCTCAGTTTCCTATTATTACTTCTTACTACATCCTTCCAAGTCATCCCCAATTTCACTGAAACATTCTTTCCATACTATTTAGATTTTCCTTAAAGGTTCTCCAAAAGACAGTTCACTTCTGTGCCCACAGTATCTAGCAGCTCCATATCCTCTGGTGATCTGGCAAAACAGAAATCAATTCCTGGAGGACGGCAATGCATACTATCTCTATTCATATCTCTTCCTGCAGAAAGAGATGGCTCACTTGTAAACTTCTACACTGAAATCCACTGGAAAACAGTCAAAACAGATTTTTTCATTCTCTTGCCACTGTAAATAAGAAGCTGGTAGTATCACATAAAGGTCACAGACAACTGAACTAATGACGCTGTCTTCTTCCCAGAGACCATTTTACTAGGAGACACATAAAAAGGAAAAGGCAACACATTTGGTGTCTCAGCCAGGTGATAACCCAATTCATCTTATGAGTGGTTAAAATGAACAAGGTTCAGGTAGCCACAGAGGTGAACACTTCATTCCAAACCTCTACAGCAGCTCCCTCTGTAAAATTCAGATTTTGCTTGGCTGTACAGAGCTTTCACATCCTTGCTGCTCAGAGGTGGAACAGAAGAGGAAGAATGTTCCTCCTTGTAGCAGGTGCCTCTTTTCATTAGCTGTAGTGGATTTCAGTCCCTACAGGAATACAGCTTCCTCCCTTCCCACTGGGAGGATTAACACTTGTGCTCTCTACAAGCAACTGCTTGTCTTGCAACTCTAAAATAAGCACCTTTGAGGCGCCTACAGGATACACATTGCCTCTGGTTCCCTGCACTCTTGTCAAGCTCTTGGGGCGATGCAAGCTGTCAGCCACATGATCCCACAGCACAGGAGGGTGTAACGCCAGTTACATGGAGAGAGCAGGCTTGCTGTAATTGCTTCTAAAAGCAAATTCCACTGGGTCCAGGGGAGGGCAGAGACTGGCACGTGCCTGTACATACTCACACAGAGGATCCCTTATTCCTTTCAGCTTCTCCTGTGCAAGCTTACTGACCTCCTGCAGTATTAATGAATTCCTCTGTCACCTCCTTGCTCTGACATCTGCTCAGGAGAACGGATGAGTAAGCAGGTAATCCAATTGGGCAGGAGCAAAGCAATGAGCCAATTCTCCCACACAACTGTGTTACCCTATTGCTCTTTGGCACTGCCTGCCCCTACAGGCCCTGTACTCCAAGAAAAGCTTTTGGGCTTCCTGCCCTGAGGATGTCTGAAGAGACTTTCTCCACCTCCAGCTTATCTTATTGCTTCTGTAAGTAAGACATAAAAGGCTGACTTTTCTCATTTCCAAGATTTCAACATTGAGAAAGCAAAAATGAAACCTTGATTTCTCTTCATCTCCTCCTTACTTTCTGTAAAGCAAGTTAACATAAATAATTGCTCTCCTCCCCCCAGCAAATCAGACCAGACAGATCAAGAAAGCTTCTAGACAACAGAGACAAATCCAGTCAAAATCAAAGACTGTCAGTAAAGCAAGTTCTGACGTAGGTTAAGTTCTGAAGTAAGGTTAAAACAGGCAGTAGTACTAGATAGTTGGCAATTAAGAATTAAGAAAATGTCCATAACGCTAATCCAGGTCATGTCAGGGCTTGAACAAGATCAGCCCATACAAGTTGCCAACCAGCACTTTTCTCTAGTCTTGATTTTAAGGGCATCAAACAATTGAACTGTTATCAATTTTATCAATTCCCTTCCAACACACATTTAGATTCAATCAGTATAAACATTAAGACAATTCTCACTGATAGTCAGATGAACCCTTCTTTGTCCAGGCACTCCTGTTACCAATATTTCATTTTCAGTTGCACAAAGAAGAAAAAAAAAAAATTTCTTCACTGGTTTATGCACATTTAGGATGCTTGTCTTCCCCTCCCTGTTCTACAGTCTTTCAGGAAAACACCTTATTGTAGGAAGAGCAGAGATCATCTCTCCCATTCATACCTTATCACTTAAGGATCTGCTAAAAATCAAGGAAAAAAAAAGCAAGAATTATGGCAGCTTTTTTTTTTTTTTTTGTTCACTGTGGGAATGTGTTCATCTCTGCTTGGCTCAAAATAGTATCTGACAGGAGTGAATCACACAAGTTCTGAAAAACTCACAAGAATAAGCAAAGAAATCTATAGCTGCCTTCCTCAATCTCACTCCCTGCCTGCCTTCTTATTGACTTCTGTTGCCTGCATCGACCATTTGTAGCTACTTGTCTGCTTTCTCTTCCATTAAGGTAGCTACCAATGAAACAAGAGAGGAGTGGAGCAAAGGGGAAGCACTGAATTACTGTGGGGACCTCCAGCACTGCCTCTTGCTGGAAGGGATAAAGAGGGGTCAACGAGGAAACACACAGCACAAAAATCTCTTCCTTTCATGAGAAGCCACTGAGCTAACTCAACATGAATAAAAGTCATAGAATAGATTTTATTTGATTTATATAAATGCCTAAAACATCCCAAAATACCTTCATCAGTCCAGCCCTGGGGAAAAGAGACGGAAAGAGGAAGAAACAGATACAACGGGAAAACAAAAAGACACGAATTCAAGTCCTGAAACTGATGTCCTCCCTAATCCTGAAAGGAACAAGACAACATTGCATAGCCTGTGCACCCAGGATACAACTAACCGCCAGGGCTTGGATGTGGAACAAAGATGACATCTATCTGCAGAGCAGATAATTTCCATTCTTCCATTAACTTACACTTTCAACAACTTGTTCTCCACTACTTTTCTTGCTCCAGTCTTCCCTCTATTCCTCTAATGTAGGAACTATACCTATTTACACTCTCTCACATGAGTAACTCCCTGAAACAACATCTCGGCCTCGGCCATATCGACCACCATCATTGGTCTACTCTGGCCTCCAATCGGGAGGCATGGAGACACACCATCTATAATGCTGCTGCCTCTTTTTGAGATCAACGCGCTTGTAGCAAGCGTGGGTAGAGTCCTTCCCTAATCTTCGTTCACGAAGCCTAGTAAACATGCTAACCCAGAGACGAGCCGCTAGGTGCATTTTTATGAAAAGGGTGTCCAAAAACTGAAATCAAGTAATAGATGAAAATATGTTACACCCAGCCACAAAAGGACTAGTTTGAATTTGGCTCCCATTTCTTTCCAAGTCAAAGAAAAAATATTATATATATATTTCACCAAGCATTTGACTTCTTTTTCCTCTATCCTTTTCCTTCTCCTGACACTTTCTATTTTCTGTTGCTTTAAACTTCCCTCCTTGTGGACAATGCTTTGTTGTTAAAAAGCTGTACTTGATTTGAGAAGGGAAAAAAAAAAAAAAAAGGAGAAAAGCACCATCTTTTGTGTGTATATATACATATGGGTTAACAGTTGGGACTGAATGATCTCATAGATCTTTTCCAATCTAAACAAATCTATGAGTCTATAGGTGTGTATTTATATATACACACACACATCTTTTTCTACATAAATGCATAGACAAGAACCCATGATGCTTGAGAACTCATCAAGAAAATTACTACTCATTTTTATATGTACATAGAGGCCTAGTCCCTTACTGGAGCAGACAATACTTCCACCCTTCTGTATGCCTATGAGTTTTCAGTTGGTGGAAAGCAAAACAGATGAAGGCAGCTCCTCACCCTGGCCTCAGCCCAGCACACAGTCAGCAAGCACCTCATGGTCACATCCATACCCGAAAGCTGGAAAACACCTCCAGGTTCACGGTTTAAATGCCCACAAGAGATAAGGAGGAAAAAACATCAAATCAAATGTTAGAAATTATTAAAAATTATTAAAAAAGGATCTCTGTCAAAACAAAGAACATCATTGTGCCACTGAATATATTTTTAAAGGAAAAAAAGGTGAAATACAAACACTAAGTAATAATACAGAACTGTTTGATCACACAAAAGTTTTAAATTCAACCAGTGTAGAGCTACGAAAGAGAAACAACCAACCATAGTACTATAATAATAAATTTGTTCAAATTTCTCAAGTCAGAAGGGAAGTTACAAGTAAAATTTCTCAGAGAACATGCTTGAAACCCACTCAAAGTCTTCTAAAACTTCTTAGTTTAAAACATCTTGTTTGCATGTCATCATGTCTGACATACACAAAAAAAAGTCAAGAAGGCTTCAAACCCCTGTAGTTCATTCTTCATTTGACAATATAAGAGTCTGCATGTTACTTTCTTATTACAGAGGATTTTTTTAAAAGCTATATGTATTTCAGTTACACACTGAACACACTGATTTTTTCAATACCATAATGGTCCTTCTTTAACTTCATTTTGGCTTTTAAGGAAACTAATTTCAGAACAGAAGTGTGGAGGTTCTGTTATGATTGCAAGGCTTGGACCATGTAAAGTTTTACTTATCTATGCAACAAAACCAACAGGTTGTGTTCCAGCTCTTCCACAAAACAAAGCTACATAAATTGGGGGATTCTGTGTCACAACTAGTTTCCTTACAAGCTGGGAGAAAAATAAATAAAAAATAAAAAAATAACTTTGAAAATAAGCATACCTTTGCTACAGAAAGACTTCTTGAAACGGGCAGTCATCCTACCAAATACTGTGGAAATTCCATTGCTTGAGGACACAGAATCAGCAAGCCCACTTACAGACTAGGCATAACTGGCTGAATGGCAAGCTCAGGCTTACTATGTGTCTTCTTTTCTATCTACAGCAATGGAATGCATCTGTCTTCCCCCAAGCAGCACATCAGAGGGAGAAATCTTTTTTGCACAGAGAACCATCTTGTGCAATACACTGCGGTCCGATTAAGTCAATGAGTCACACCATAACACCAACAAAAATGAGACGTAGTTACTTTTTCCTATGATGACCTTGATTCCATTTATGCAAGAGCAAATGTTCCTAGAAGAAGCTGAAAGCCTAGGTATGGGGGAGGACAGGAAAAAGAAAAAAAAAAAAGGAAAAAAAGAGAAGACAACACCTAGGATTTACCGTTTTGGTACACTGGCACACACTTGCACTCATCCAGTCCTCCAGAATTCATCAAAGCCATCTAAGGCCAGAACAAGGCACAAGTCTCATCTTGGTCATTGAATTCTTTAGTCTTCATCTCCTTTGCTGTGCAACTACAGCACATTCAAAGTGCATCCCTGCAGCCTCCACCATCCAGAGGCACTATTTAGTAACACTGTTTATACATATGAGCAAGACAGTTGCTTAACAGAAATCTTAGTACTATGACCTTCTCACCTGTATGGCAGCTTGAGACAAGAAGGCTAAGTTACTTGGAGGGAAAGCCAAAGTAACTGAAAGAAAAGATACAGTTCCTCATTTTTTATGTGAGCGCAACAGCCATTAGGCTGATCCCAGAGCTTTCACAGGCTTGGACTACTGCTTTGGAAAAGTGAATACTAGTAAGAGGATTCAGCAGCACCCAGAGAGGTGGCCAAACCAGCAGAAATAAACTGGTTATGAAAAAGCTTCTGAATCAGGTACTTGATATAATATACAATTATAGGAAGATTCCATCCAAGTCTCAAGAGTCACCTGATTCACATGATGGACAGACGACAAACTCCCTCTTCCCAGTCCAACGCTCTGTCCTGAACAGCAACAACTTTCTTCTGAACAGTGTTTCTAGGTCAGTGCTGCTGGTCATCCTCAGATATTAGGTCTCACCCAGTTGTCAGCCTCGGGTCCAATACTGCGCAAAACTCAGCACAGAGCTTGTACAATAGCCAATAAATGGAAGAGCCCCTTCAGCACATACGTGCACACATATACACACAATCCATTTCTTACAAGTAAAAAAGCATTAGATAATTTTGTGACCACAGAGCTGCTTTGGGCCTTGTTCTAAATTGGACTCTAAAAGTTTATAAACCATATTCTAATTCCTCACAATCAGCCAGGTACTTAAACAAGGGTCAGGTTGGAATATAAATGCTGCATTTCTCCCCTGCCAATGCCCCAGAGCTTATCATTTCCCTCAGACAAGATCTGCACTGAAGTTGACTTGAGTGCACTAAAAGGAAAGGGTCTTGCATCCAGTTCACAGATCTCTTTTTATTGCAACCATAACACTTTCCCTTTTTTCTTTAACGTGTTTTATATAAAACATGCTCTTTACATCCTCTCCTTTGATCTAGGCATGATGAAGTAGGATAATTATATTTTTATTCAAATGCACAAAATCTCCATTTCCGATAAAGAATGACTCACTTAAAGAAAGGAAGATAGACAGTGGTTGGAAAGGAAAACAGAGGAAGAAAGAGATGATGGTCATAACCACACAAATCCACTACGACCATATGTTTGAGTTTCAGAATGCAATACTTTGCCTCAAAAATGCTTTCTTCCTCTTTCTTTCTCCTTGTCTTCTATTTCTTACAACTTTAGCTTATAACTTTAGGGGAAAGAGGAAAAAAATTAATTTTTAATTCCACTTCCAAAGTTATTTGGAATTATTGATCCATCCATTCTTCTGTTTCTCTCAAATAACGAGGGGTACACGGGCAACATATGTGATCCAAATCCTATATTTCCTTAAATTCTACATCTTTAAAGTCTCTCTAGATCTGAAGATGCAAATACCGGTCTGCATACCAACAAGGCAGGAAAAGAAATTTAAGAGAGCTGATATCAGAAGAGATTTTCATAGCACAAGGAAAATTTGTGTAATGCAGAAATGTAGTTTCAAATAAAACAGAGATCTTGTTTGGCTTTTGCTCACACAATGACCAGATTACATGAAAGCTCTGCAGCTGTTGTGCTCGCTAAGGAAAGCAGTAGCTGGAGAATTTTAAAACAAAAAGCATATAACCCTAAAATGAACTCCTGAAGGAATGGAAAGCCATGAAATTATTTGCCCAAACATATGATTGGACCATCTTTCTTCTTGAGCCCAAGAAGGCAAGTCCAAGTCCAGCAATACACCGCAGGCTGAGCTGATAATGGCTATGGAAAAGCTAGTCCTGGACAGCTGCGCACTCAGAGGCTTGGCAAATCAGGTCTTGACGTTTCACCACAGGCAGAAACTGCATTAGTGTAGATGATGTATCAGAAAAGGAAGGACCAAATTGTATTAGTCATGGACTTTGTGGCAAAGATAGCAACAACAAGATGTGGACAAAGAGGATGAGGAATTGCATGGCAGTCCATTTAATAGCACATTACCAAGACGTGACTTACTATTCCATACTGGTTTCTTCTCTGATTCTGTTCATTTTGCCTTGACAAGCATGCAAAGCAGCAACTTCACTTGTCCATCATCAGTACAAGTGGGATTCACATCCTAAGCAATTCCAAAAGAAAAAAGCTCTGCAGCAAAGACAAGAGAAGTATGACCACACCTCCAACCAAATACCATACACCCCAGCACTGGATTCACCCTATGGGTGTTAGGTTTATTTCCAGCTGCTACTTTCTGCTCCTAATGGATTATTTTCTCATTCTGGTTATGTACAGCCTTGAGCTCTTATCCAGGCATGACACCCTCAGCTGCACTTGTAATACTAAACAATATTTCTACTAGAATGCCTGGATTGTAACAAAAAAAAAAAAAGTTTAAAATTCTCCTGTTCTAGCACCAGTTTATTGTTATATAAACCCTCAGGAACATGAGGGACACAGCAGAACCAACGCAGTGGGCATTAGCTAGACAACCCAGAGGTAGCAAGGCAGCACAACCTTAGCACTCCTTTACAACAGCATTCTCACCATTAAAAGTTTCCTTGTGACAGTAATACATCTGACTCAAGGACACATGCAAAATAAGAGCAGGAAATATTATTCCTGCAGGACTGGAACTGAGTTCCTTTCCCCAACAATCCCATACCTTATCAATTCAACTGGAGATAGCATTTATTTCTGAAGCTGAGCAGGGGAAAAAATAGGCAGGCAAGTGATCCGATAGAAGTGCTGTCTGGATTATGAACTAAATGCCCAAATTCAACATGATCAGTAACAGTTTTGGTGAATAAAAATGTTCACCCTATCCCTAATGTTTTAGCTTGCCCAAAAAATTAACAACAACAACAACAACAAAAAATCCAGGGTTTGTACAGCATTTGGAGAACTACATAGATGATATACTGGATGGCTAAGTATTCTTCATTTAAAACATTTCAGTGGGCTGTCTGCATACCTTAAGATGGTCTTCAGACCAAGACAGACCAAAATGCAAACAGTCTCAATTTGTAAATTATTTATATTAAAATGTTGCATAATAGGAAGTGCCAGATCAGTAAATCAACAAGCATAAGAAATCTATAACACTGAGAATAGCCACACTAACTGTGAAAATTTACTCATTACTTTTTATTGCTAAGGTGGGAAACAACTCTCAGACCACTGCATAATAAGTCAGAATAGATCTGTGCCTGCTAATCTTGGCTGTTAGATTATTTGGATACAGGAAGAAGTACAGTATCTAAAGACTTTTTTCTGTATGTAATAAGAGCCTAGCCCAAAGCCGAGTCAAGTTAACGATGGTAATGGGCACTGAATTCACTTTAACAATAAACAAAATGGTCTTAATCAACTCTTGCTTTGCTTTTCAGAATACTTGATTGCCTTATGATTAAAGCTATGCAAATTTAAATATATTTATTTCTGAAAGAAATTAAATAAAAATTCAGAGTAGTTACATTTACCTATAAACTTCAGAACAAAATTTAAAACCTCAAGAAAACTTCAAAATAAACACAGCGCTTCTGAGGATAGAATATTCTAAATGTCACCACACTAAAAATGTGATTTAACATGTCACAGAAGTTTTGAGAAGAAATTAATTTCTTTTGAATATTAAAAAAATAAAGGGAGACCACACATACAGATGACAAAAAAGCTGTTCTGTGTTATTTATTTTGATATAAAATCCACCCCTTTTTGCTGTCCAAATATTTTCCATGTGTCACAGACTTCTGAACTGACACTAAGCAAGTGCATCAAAGAAACTGAGAGGAAGCCAACTATGCTTTGGCAGCTGATGATAGCATCTTTTGGCAGTGAGGAGACAGGGAGGCAATTTCAGACTGTGGGATATGCTTCTCTGCAGCAGCTCTTTCTGCTACAGTGGTCAGCCATGGGAAGGCCAGCAGTGCTGACCTAAAATGAATCATTCTAAGGTCAACCACTGGTCACATGAGTCAGGCAGTCCCATTCTTCCGAAAATGGCCGCTTCAGCCAGGCTGCACACACAGGCAGGCATCATTTTGTTGGTTCTTTTCAGGTAGTGTTTGTAAGGTCAGCATCTCTAAGAAAATACCTAGAAAAACATCAGCCAAATTTTCAGCTGGTGAAATCAAGGCAGACTGAGTTAAAACAATCCACATAAGATTAGGAGCAAGACAGTTTTTCTGATCCAAGAGAAGAAATTCTGCATTCAGGGTAGGAGACACACAATGTCTAGACTGCTGTTCTAAGATGTTCTACCTCTCCTCAGTGGTTATGGTACTATCCTTCCAATCCAAGAGTCAGCATATGAAGCTTTCAGCCTGGTCCAGCTGACAGGATGGCTGGAGGTTCTACTCTCAGGCTCTAAACTCAGCAGAACTTCACAGTGGGATGAAATCCAAAAGTCACTCAGATTTAGGCAGTCACATTTTTCCCCAGTTAGCCAAGACAGGGAGACAAGGTTACCACAAATGAAGTGGTTTTCGTCTGTTACAGAGGCACTTCCATTTGAGCACAAAACATATACCCTGCATTTCCTAGGTTTCAGACAAGCTGTAGCAAGCTAATAACTGTGTGCTTTCTGTTTTGTTTGCTATTAATCATGATGAAGTTTTCTGGTCATGGCTCAAAGTTCTTTAAAATCATGTGAAGTTAAATATGGCACAGCCTCAGTGTATTGTTATGGCAACAGGAATATTCAAAGTTAGAGAAACTAATATTTGTTAGCTTATAGTGCTATTATTTTTTACCAGAATGTGACCGTATTCTCTCCCACTCAACTTATTTTTCTTTTTGATCCCAAAATGACCAAGACAAGGGGAGAAGGGAGTTGTCCACACAATTTATCACAAAAAAACTGAAAAAAATTTCCATGTTTGAGGGTAACTATGCAAGGGTTGTAGGCATACAAAGTCCATCAACCCTTCCATAGTGGATTAGGACATTAGGCAAGTTGCTAAGTGCAATATTTAAACTTTTACTGTTATCAAAATAGCTTATTTTTTTATTTCTGATTTGAACCATAGTAGCCCTGAATCTTAGAGGTACTAATTATCCATGTAATCCATCAACTTAGACTGAAAGTGTGACTGTTTGGTCACTGCATACAAAAAAAAATACCCAAAGAAGCTCCACTGGTCACATCACAATGAACATGCAGGTTTGCAGCTACTTTTGACAGCTGTCTTCAATCTTCCTAGGCTTTGGATACCCACCTCCAGAAAGGCCAGTGACACACACAAGCCCTGTTGAACTCAGTGAATTGCTTTTCCTTAACGGTGTAGAACAGCCAAGAGACTTCCTCTCCTGTTCCCATAATCCAGGGCCAACAGTATCTACTAGTTCAGAATAATTCCTATGTGACAAGCCCGACCCCTACTCACCCCAAAACATTCTTCTAATTAAAGTGAAACAAACTGTAACCATACACAATTGTAACATCATTTAACTTTCTAGTTAGTAAATATACAACTACTCCTGCTTTAGTTTAACTTGTCTTTACATTCCAACTTTTCTTTGCTGCAATATAATACAATACATCTCTCCGTGCACTTGCTATGCCTTTTTTATTCTTTCACCTTACCACTTAATTTCTCCTTCTGGTCACCATTTTCTCTTTTTTTCACTTCTAAATCTATCCCCAGCTACTTCACCAAGTCCTTCTTCACAACAACTTTTCCTACTTGCTTATACCAGAGACTCACTCTGCCATCTTTCTCTGTAACCTCATGCCTAACTCAAAGACTGAGAAGCATGCCAAGACCTTATGATTAGGAAACTAAATTTCAATTCAGTGTGGTTATGGAAATGAAGGAATCTAGGCACCCTTCTTTCCTTTTTAATCAGGTCTTACAAGGCACTTTCCTGAAAAATCTGCCCATGAAACTCTCAAACATACTTCTCAGGAGATTTCCATGCCCATTTTCCTGACCCAAGAACACCACGTTTAAGAATCAAGTTGAAACCCTTTGACCTTCATCCATGACTGAATTACAAGTGGCTGGAAGAAGACAGATGCTCAGGGATGTCCTTCCAGCTCTATACTCCCTGCTGTAAATCTTCTATAGCTGTCATCACTTTAAAAATTTTCACTGATTAATCCCATTTCATTTAGAAATAACAAAACAACCAAAGAAAGTAAACCCAAATTTAAATGCAGGCATATTTCAAAGATCTATTTTATTTTGTTAAGCTACAAACATTAAGCAATAAACATCATCCTGTCTCTGCAAGCTGTCAATCTTGATTCTATCAAGGACAGCTAGCTTGCTTTCTTTAGTCTTCACATAGGCAATTCAATATAGGTAGGTAGTTCCTTCCTTTCCCTTATCACTCCTATTCAGCCAGTTCTGCAGGAATTAAGGACTATCTCATTTTCAGATTCCTGCACATTCTTTCTCACATTCTCTTGCACTGCAATTCTTTCAAAACTGGATTGTCAAATGAATACTATTTATCTTGAGTGATCTTCCAAGAGGAAACACAATGTATGCTTCTTCTCCATTAACTGTTCTTGTTATCTTATTCTGTGCATTAAAAAGTAACCAAAACATTTTGTCCCTCTCTGAAAAAGGAATTTCACTGCTGAATTTCCTATTCAGGCAATACATAGTCTGCTCACACTGGCCATTCAGAGAGTCAACATTTCTGAAAAACATAAAAAGTAAGTCCTTGTCTGCTTTCCCTTCACACTGATTACCCACAAATCCCATTCAGGAAACAATGAAGTTTTTTTACTGGGGAAAACATTGCTGCTGCTTGTCTGAGATTGTGAACCATTTCAGTTCTACAAAGACCACAGAATAGACTGGAGGGAAAGAATTGTTAAAGAAATACAGGCAGAGATGAACAGTAATTCTACAGTAACTGAACTATGGTATAAAAATTTATCTATATAAGCTATATCTATAGTTACACAATGGCAATTTATATACAACACGTTTTTTAACACACTGAACAGTCATCCATAATTATGTCTAACAGCAGAGTCACACAGGTTGTACAGTTACTGTGCCTGTAAACAAAGAGATAATAGTACAGAACAAAAAATGAAAATCAAGAATTGGGAGATACACATTGTATTAATTTCACTGATGACAAAAGTCATATCTACACTTGTCCTTGTAGATGGGAGATGTGGGGACAAACTTGGGATTAGATCTTTCTGTTCCTTGAGCAAACTCTCTCATCCATCAATGTACACAAGAAATGGACAAAGAGTGGCTCTACCGCCCCCCATTAAATGAGCAGAGGCCAGTGATACATTTGATGTGCTTTCGGTCTCCATGACAGTAAATGAGATCATCTCCATAGTTTCCCTGGGAGATTGCATATGTACAGATAGATGTTCAAGTACTGCTAACAGCACGAGGGCCAAAAACACTGATGGCAGGAAGGAAACAGTTGAAGCTGCTGTGGACAAGCCAAATTCAGCTTGCTTGTCCTCCCACCCTATCTCTGTCCAGCTCAGACGGATCTCTTTTGCTCCAGGTAGGCTCAAACAATAAGATGGATGCTCAAGTAGATAACAAATTCAGTACTTGGACTATCAACTCAGTAGCCAGTTTTATTTTACTTTTCCTTTTTATCACGTATTTGCCAGTTCAAGTCTGGTCCCCATCCAGTACCATAAAATAAGTCAGTTTATTATAATCAGATTCGTAGACAAAAGGTCTCCATAGCAATACACCAGCAATATTACCAGTTCCTTACTAGTACTTTATTCCTTTCTTACATATAGCACAGTAACTCTCAGAGCTGTCCACAATAATTTCCATCTCACTAGACAAAAGTGCAACATAAAAACAACAGTAATACATCTACCATCCCTCTAGTTTCCTATCTAGAGAGAAGGAATTCACAAAAGTTTGAGACAAGCAACTTATGGTAAAATAGTAAACTCATAGCCAAATTAAAGCTATACTTCAGTTCCCTAGTTTCATTCCTTAGTAGATAATTAGAGCAGCAAGGAAAGAGTTCAAGAGCCAAGATATCTCTCCTTAGGTACATATGGTAGAAAATGTGAACATATAATTGACCTAGGTAGTCTAAAAACACTTCCTGGCCTCGAGCTTAAATCCAGTGAAAAATTTAAATCATTTAAAAAAAAAAAAAAAAAAAGCCTGGCAGGTAGCGTGGCTGTGGAGTTCTGTGCTCCTAATCATTTCCTTAAGATTTGTCCTGGGGTCCCAAATCTAGAAATACTGAAATAATCAATGCAGGCAACCAATTCTACCTTGAAAGCCGTCAGACCAAAATCTCAAAACAAACCTTTTTGGAAGGGAGCACATAGGTACACCAGAGCACTTTCCTCACTCTAGCCTGGGCATTACAACAGTCTGTAATGCTACTTGCAGCTCCAAAAGCCTGTAGATTATGAGCTTCATTTGGCTCAGGACAGCCTTATACGTCTCAACCCTAAATCCTACCTTTTATGAATCACAACTCCAACCTTATCCCAGGAAATTCTAGAGATAACAATTTTAACAGTAAACCAAGGATTCCTGTCAATTCTAACTCAGTGTCAGGGAGCACTGCAGAGCAGCCATTCCCTCAGGAATGGGAACTGAGAGAAATAACGTGACCACCAGGACCAGAGCCTTACTGGCTAGGGCCTGTCCCACAGTACACAAGAAAGACAAACCTGGAGACGACAGCCATATCTAATCAAGACGCCAGAGCATCAGGTAGTATCATGATGACAAGGCAGTTCCAGAGACAAACTGAGAAGTCATTCCATATGTCAGAGCTAGGGCGAGGTCTTGAAATTGCCAGGCATAGACATGGTGATGAAGCTGGGCCAGAAATAGGATAGTCAAAAACCACAGGATGAGGTCCAGATAACATCTCTATGGCTAGGCACTGGCATTGCTGTAGGTGAACCAAAGATCTGTAGCCATTATCCACCATAGCTCAAAGACTCAAACCCCAGTGCTGAGCTCAGAGAGCTACTGGGTCCACAGGTGTGGCTCATTAGGGTTATTAAGGCTTATTAGTGAACTCAGAGCTCCAACACAGCTGCAGTGTCCACCCTGAGGAAGACAAAAGAGAACCCCAGTACCAATGTCCCCCCCAACACAACCCTACCAGCTCCAAAACTCATCTTAAATCTGGGAGAACTCCTTGAATCCCTTAGCTAAGAGACTATAAACTCTAAACCTAACCTCCTACAAGTCCCAGCTATGGCTGCCCTCCCATACTACAAATCAGCCAAAAAGGAAGACAATCCCTTCTCACAGCTCCAGTGGGCCCCTTCAGTGATGTGTGTCTGCTCATGTGTCTGCTAGTGATGGGTGAGTCACTAGTTGTCTCAAGACCTGCCTCACAGCAAGAGTCAATCTAGGCAACACATCACTGAGCTATTACACCATTTTTTTCGGGACGCTGGGAGAACCCAATACGGATTAGGTCACTTGGTATTCTTAACCAGACATACCTCTATTCTTGACTCTCAACCCTCACCTAAGATATTTTCTACAGCTTTAACTACAGGCACAGAAACCTGTGTAATGAACAGTCCTTTGCCACCTCCTAAGAACCTCCCCAGACACCTCTGCTGAGTGTACCAGAGCACACCAGTTGCAATGACTTCAGTACAGGCTGGCAGTTCCAGCATTTTTAGAAATCACTTGCAACATATATGGTGAGTACATAGAGAAGGCAGGGGAAAACTACAAGCTTACATTTCATTTTCTCTAATAATAAGCACTGCATATGTAATATGTGTAGAATTCAGACATCATTGTGCACTCTTAGCAATAGTGATGGAAGTTCTGCTCCTCAAAGGAGGAAAAGGATGCAGTCATCAGGGAATGGAGGCTACACTTCAAATCAGTTCTACACAGAGAGGTTCCAATCTATCTCCAGTTCTGGTCATCACAGAGCAGTTACCAGTGCCTAATTCACATAAAAATAATAATAACAACATAATAAAAAAAAAGGTTGAATATCAAGGTCAAAGTAATGATGGACAAGTTACAATGGCAAATGTTCCTTGAAAGTGATATACCTGAGTGCTATGTCCATAGGCTCAGCTGCTCAGGCAGGGGCAAATCTTCCTGTCTGTGAAAGTAACGCCTTTCTATTCACCCAGCCAGAGTCACACCCTAAAAAGTTAACATTAAATTTTAAAAATGAAACATCTCACCTTCCAGAAAACCTTGCACTTTCTCAACACCCTGGAAGCTATGAGTTAAGTATTCCTCAGTCATTCACCTCAGAAATAAAGACCCCATCCAGGGAGCTGGAATATGTGGGTTATGCACTGAGAAAATACATTAACATCTTTAATGGCTGCTCCATCCAACCAAGTCTTTTCCCATAAAGAAAACAGTCCCTATGACACTAATTTCCCCCTTTGAGCTGAGTGTTTTGTAAGAGTCTTTGTCTATCAAAGTAGCACTGAAATGGAGCCACAGATGTGTGGAGCCAAGCTTGCCTCCGGCCACACTGTCAGGGCAGGCAGGCCCTTATGCCCATGCTGGGAGCCCTCACATGGCCCTGGCAACGCTGGCAGTACCTGCCTGCAATAGCCCTGCTCCATCAAAGCCCACTTTCTGCCAAAATATTGACCCAAAATACGGCCATTCATCACTTTCTTCTTTGATAAAATTCAAACGCATTCTTCCACAGCAAGGTCTAACACCACAACAAACATTATGACAGGGGTTTATCAAATGTCGGGAACTGAAATCTAATCTGAGCCAAGACAGACAGGGCTCCCCTAATTTGGGATTTAGGGGATAGGTATGAGAGGCATTAATTGACAGCTTTTTCCAACTGGGAGCTTATTTTTACAGAGATTTTGTTCTAGTTTTTAGTTAAATAACAAAAGAAGAGAAAGGAAAATGGAAGAGGCTAACAAGGAGAGGAGGATAATTGTGCCTCAGAAGCCAAAGCCACGTGGAAATGTACTACACACCCACAAACAACAGCATCAGTGTGCGCCCACATCTTTCCACTGGATGCTGTCCTACATTTACATGGGCAAGAGAATACTCCTAAGCACTGCTACTGTGAGAAAATCTTCATTTTACAGTGCCAGTCCCTTTCCCAGTCGGATTTTGCTTTGCAGCAATGAAAGTGGTGGCCAATGGGCAATAATTTTTCCCACACTTCCCACATTTCTTACATAGTTTTTAAATAAAACCATCACCCATGGCAAAAACTGTTGTTTCCATCCCTCCTGTCTGGCACATAGGAATACAAAAATGGTGGAGTTCCACTCCAGGTTTTATCATCTGAGGATCTCCCATCAGAAGAGTCACTGGCAGCTTCACCTTGCAGTGATTCCTGTACAGACCACAGAGCAGGATATGCCTTTGCCTCTATGAAGCCACCAGCACAAAGTGCCTTGCATGGATTTTCATATAACTCCAAAGAGCAGCTTAAAAAGTGCTCTTGACCATCTGGGCTCTTAGCTTTCAGGGTTTCAAACCCTGAGTAAAAGCCAAAAATATACATATCATTTCAGGTTTCTTCAATGGAAACCATCAAACAGAAGAAAATCTGGCTCTTTCACATTTCCCCTTTTAGGTACACCTACACTTTGATTTTCACCGTCCTTTCCTCCACCTCCCAAAACAAGAAAACTAGCATCACCCTCACACCCAAGAGAAGACAACAGAAGTCCTTGGCTCTATTAGACATATTCTCAATGTCAGTCCAGAGCATAAAACACTGCCCAACTTTTTCATCTGCAAAATTTCACATATATTTTAACTAGTACTCTACTGCCAATTTTGAGAAGTAGATATTTTTTAGAACTTCAGGATAGAGTTATATTTAGAGCTTTCAACTGTAAAGCTTTTAATTAACAGGAAAATCATGACAGTCATTAAAACAATGGGGGAATAATCAAGTGTCAGTTTTATCAATTTCCCTGTTCTGAAACAAGACTGACACTTTTGAAGCAACAAGTAAGAGAGAAGAGATATTTTTTTTCCACTTGTTCAGCTGAAATCCTCCACACTGTACAAAAATCAGGCTGGGAATTTCCTGAGAACAGATCTGATTAAAATAGAGAGGAAATTCCCTAAACTTGCTGTATCACTCAATTAAAAAATACCACATTAAAAGCCTTTTTGGCTAGGATCCATGCATGCAGAAACTCAGGATAATTGAAGAAAAGCATTTATACTTTCCCAACGTGAGTACAAGTCTGAATCAAATTTCAAACTGAAGTTCTGATTTGGTTGTTCGTTCCTTTTTCAGAACAACAGAATTTTTCATCCTTCCCACAATAAGACGCAGAAGGCACAACACAAAAGTTCCAGAGCAAGTATAGATATTAAGTTTTGTGTGGCTCCCTACACAATATCCAGAAATTTGCATTATGTGAATGAAATAATTATTTTGCTAACAAGCTGGATGTAACTAAAAAGTTAAAATTTAAAAATATGAACTGATTTAGCCAAGGAAGTAAATTAAATGGTACAGTAGCAACAAAGACAGTTTCACATACATTCCATACTTCCAGAAGTCTTTAAAATACTGGGAGCAAAAGTGATTTAATTTCAGAAAAACACGAACAGTTCAGTATTTTCTCAGGCTCATTTGGCCCTTCTGCTGGATTTGCCCAGCAGCCTGAAAAAACTTTAATGTATTTGCAGCCCAAAACCAAGAACTGAAGCCCTGCAAACTGACCACTAACCTAAAGCATGTCACCAAACATCCATTAGCGAGAATCATCCTCTATTTCCTCTTGAGATAGTCTGGACCGAAACAATTGCCTGGAGATGGATGGTACCATAACATATTTGCAATGTCCTGCAGCCTCTGGTCTGTTAGATGTGCCAACATCATGCACCTGGGGAATAAGGCTGCTTGTTCAGAAAGGTAAGTTTATTCAGCTGAGATTCAACCTTTTCAGAGCTTAGGTATGTTGTTCTGCTCTGTAGGACTAAGAAAATCTTCCTCATTCTTCAGGTCCTTCAAACTCTCTCTAACCAACTGCCTAACCCCATTCCATTAATGAAAAGAAAACCATCAGAAGTACAACTGAAAATAAGGATTTACACCAACCAAAAAGGAAACTGTGATTTCCTTCTCTCCCTTATCAGGTGCCACTACTAGATTTAAACACACACCTTTGAGATTTTCATCCCTCTTTCTCTACAACTGCTTCAGTTACTGCTGAAATGTGTAAAACACATGAAACATCAGCAATTGATGCCAGGACCCTAATCCTTTTACTAAATTTTGGCAGGTCAGCCCTGAGTGACTGAGTGTCAGTGCACCCTTCTGTCTAACAGCTAGAGACATTAGACATCCCAGTACACTGGGCTTTCCTTGCCTGAGAAGGAAACTGGTAAAGTAAGTAAACTGCTGATAAGTTTTTATCAGAGAACAAGATTCTCTACCATAGTCTGTTTCACCCGATACTATGCAGCCTTGCACTTAGTTTTTCCCCATGAAATACATACTCCACCATAAATATGATATTTACCAGGAACTCAGAAATTATTATTAAAATCAGATGAGAAAAGCAGTATAGATGAGACTGGACAATACCCCAAACCCTTGACAATGTGCTAATTTATGGAACAGTACCTCACTCATTTTTTTCTTGACATCTCTGACACAGAGAAAACCACGAAAGACCCATCAAAAATGCATGTATCATAGCAGGCATATGAACAACACTTGGCAGCTCTGAAAATATGAACATCAATCATTTTTTGGTGAATATTTCTATCAAGCTGTGAAAATGAGCCTCTCAAAGAAGGTGTGGGGGAGAATATGTGTCCATTACATTCCAAGATCTCAAAAATCAACAACCGAACAGTCTGCACTGCTTTCTCATAGTATAATATGTGAAATACACAAACCTGTAGAGAAAGAAAGGTCAAATGATGTCCCTACCCACTTATCTTTTAGATGCCTTCATATCTACTCATCCCTGACATTTAGGTTTGAATTTTCATGCTGAAGTTTCAGGAACCCATAAACACTAATAGTCATCTTCATATATCTTTATCAGAAATCTTTTTAAGATGTAAGAAAGATGTACATCTAACTCCTTATGAACTAGAGAGGCCAAGAAGTCAAAGAGCTCACCATACATTAATTCTCTCCCTGCTATAAATTCAGGCATGAACTTATTTGTGAAAGGAAACTGTCCACATTAACAGACAGCAAATTTTCACAAAGGAAAATAGATAAAGAAGTCTCTTCAGGTTACTCTCTTCAGGTTACTCCAACATCTCACATTTACCCACTGGAATTCCACACAAAAAAGTCCAGTTTCTCCAATAGCCTTTAAGCCTTTCTTTTAGTCTACAGTGATCCTTTGTATCCATGCTGTTAGAAGCAGCAACAACTACAAAGGAGAGGGGAAGAAAGGCACTTTCATTACCTCTGTTACTGGCCTTCACCAGAGCTATTTGGTCATGAAGTTTCTCCAGTACTTTGCAAGAATGACTGTGCATCAGCAATGACAGAAATAATAACTCTGTGTCAGCAACGACAGAAATGTGCAAACTGAAGTATCCCATTCCTATGTAAATATTTCTATGATAGGTTAGCTTTTCTGCAATGACTTTCTCAGGGCTTTTTCTTTCTTTCTTTCTTTTTTTTTTTTTTTGCATCCCCAAAATCCCCATGGGCTTGAGGGGGGGGAAAGAAAAAAGGAAAAAACCACCACCACCACCAACAGAAATTTCACAACTATATCAATGCAATGGAAAATTATGGTGCAATTTGTAGGTCCTCCTGGCAAGGCTGATCATATCTCTAGGTGAATCAAGATACCTACTCACCCAGCTCTAGCCTCTTCTTCCTACATTATTTACTTAGCAAAGAGATTACAAAGTGTCAGCTAGCACATTCCCATCACTCATACAAGGCAAACTCAGCTGTTCAAATCAATATTCGTTAGCAGGCAGAACAAGCCAGTTTTGAGAGTGTTCTAATTAGACAATAGAGATTATTACAAAAACACCTGCAATATTTGCAATCGTTTAAAATAATGAGAATCAATATTAGCTTCCAAAGGCACCATATGGTAAATGCTCATTCCAGGCAGGTGGTCCCTCACAGGCTCCCAGTGTTTCAAAGTGATCATTAACTTCTTCCAATTTGAATGAACTTGTTCTCCCTTAATGCCTCGGCTGCTGGTTTGTCCTCTGCAGGTCGACTGCACATAAAGCTGCCTTAATTGCAGTGCCTCCTCGTCTCATGCTGCAGGACCTGAGATGGCTTCTTCAGGGGGTGACACCACCAGAACAAGCCCACTAGTAGAACAACCTTTCTGTTCTCTGTAGCATCTGTGGTCAAGAATCTCAGAGGCCTTGCAAACCATTTTCAAGCATAAAGTGTTCCTCAGTGTTTCCTAACTTACTGTCACAAACCTATGGCCACGCACACAGGGCGTTATTGCAAACGATGTCTCACAGCAGTGGTGTCTCTACGAGCTGGCAGCCAGGACTTCTCAGTGCAGGGCTACAAAGATGAGCTGTGAGAGCCCTACGGTCACTGAGCCAGCAGCTCTAGTTCTGCACAGTGCCGGGGGGCAATGTCCGAGTCCACCCCTCAGAAATCCACACCAATTTCTTTATAAATTGTAAATATTAAGCTTTATAAACACACATACTGCTTAATCTCATTGAAAACAAGTAAGGCATCTTTTCTGTAAGTCACATCAGCAGATTTGTCTGTATGTCGGTTCAATGACAACTCTTCAAGTCACTGATTGTGTTTTCTAATTGCAAGAAAAGCAGATTAAACATCTGTAGTGCTGTGAAAACAATACATAATAACAAATACAAATACCCCCATAAGGTAGCTATTGCCATATCTCTTTTACAGAGGATAAATTCAGATATAGTCTGTCCATGCCAAGACAGAAATTATTATTAAACAGAGAAAAATCTTCCTATGTTGGTATGAAAACAGGCTTCAGTGTCTGCCCCAGGTACAATTAGTGCAGTGACTCGTAGAAGCTGACTGGGAAAGAGAAAAAAGGAAGATGAAGGAGTTAGTTCCATAGCTTCTCCCTTTAGAAAGCAAGAAAAAAATGCTAGATTCCATGTAAATGTTACTATACTATTTCACAAATCAAATAATGTATCATTAAAGGTTTTAAGCCACATTCTCTTCAAGTATAACTTTAGGATGCCAAAAAAGTAACCAAAAGTTCAGGGAACCCAGGAAACAGAGAAACAAATCTTAAGATTATCTAAGTCTAAACTCAAATAAACGTAATAAGGTTTTTGCTACTAAACAATAATTACACAGCACTGTGTTTACGTATCAACTCTCATGCCAGGGATATCCAAGCATCTTATTTACAAACTACTAAATCACTGTGCCCATCCCTGACATGCAGCCACTTTTGTTACAAGAAGAGGCTGCCTAAAATGCACACAGCAGATTATTTAAGTCAGGTGTACAGACCGAATGATTATCAATTGAAACAGTTGGGGAAATGGAGAACTGCAATTGCATCACCTGAGTTGGAAATTAATTAAGATTCTGGGGTGAAAACTTCAGGACTTCCAGAATAAGTATCACCGGATTTGTAAGGATTAAAACTAAAAAGGACCTCCTTTGAAATATTTAACTACTGGTCATGGTACACTTAGCACTGGTGGTGGGCATTAATTCTGAGTGAACCTGGGGAAGGAAAAAGCCTAACAAAGACCAGATGATCTTGCAAGGGCCCTTCCAACCTGAGCTATTCTATGAACCTATGAAATCACAGATCTGCCCAAAGATCAAAGATCTGCCTAAGAAAAATGCAGATTTTTCTGTCTGCTTTAGAGCAGACTTTGTAATAAAGACAGTGATTTTTCTGCTTTTATTTTATTGTTTGAAATTTTGAGAAATGTCAAAACTCCAGAGAAATATTTTGATCACTGAAATATATCTAGTGGCTTTGCAGGCTACTACTGGGAAAAAAATTAAGCATTTAAATTTAAACTGCTAATAGGATTCTTTTCCAGTTCACTCACCTCCCCTTTAAAGAAACTGAATTTCATTAAAGAAATTTGTCAAAAAAATACTTTGCAGAATATTTTGATAGTCTTTACCATAGCCCTGCTATGGACTTCCCACAACACAGAACCTGGGAGACATAAATAATACATGCCTTACTCTGCTGCCTTCTCACAAGCTGTAGCAGATGATTCACCAAAGACAGTGCAGGTGAAAAGAGAGAACTTAGCTCCTGGGTCGAACCACAATCAACAGACCGCCTAGACCAAAGTTACACAAGGCAGTCTTGCCACTTCTCCACCAAGGGGTTTCAAAACCTGGAGGCACAAAGGTGGTGCAAAGCCACCATTACTCTTTGACTTACCCGTTGGTGCCTCCCCTGTTGCTCCGCCTGAATTTGTAACACTGATTTGGACCAGTATTTTGTCAGTAAGCTTTTCCCACAGCTTTTTACCCCTGTTCATTCAGCTTAGTTGGAATTAAATGACCACATCACAGCACAAGATGGGATAGATAGCAATAGGAATCTTGAGACAGCAAAGCCAAAGAACACCATAAGAAAACCTGAGGCAGAATTTATTACAAAGTTTGTCCTTGTCCAGGGTTTTATGCTTCATCTTCTTCATTCCTTTTACTTTGAATATATGCAGATGATTGCTTTGAACTGTTCTGGTGGAGCACTGCCTGCTAGAGAGGCTCTGATCAGAAACTCTCTGGGCACTGGCATTTGTCACCATGATTGTAATCCACACAATACATAAACTTTTTTAAACTGCTGTGAACATAACTTCAGGGATTTAATAAAGCTGCTTTTCAGTCCCCTACCTCATTCCATTTATAACTTATTCAAACTGCAATTGCTTGCAATGTGCACCCTATATCACATGACTACTGCTGCTACACGGACTCCCTGGGGCCATCCATCACCCCCACCTATTAGCAAAGTCTTTGTTCTTGCCCAGTGATGGCAGCCAGGGTACTGCCAACACATATGGGTTTGTGTCAAACCTCAACTGACACCCTCCAACCCTCCACCCTGCATTTATCATTTGGAATATCTCTTATTCTCAAACCCAGCTCGGTCCGTTGCTCACAAATCAACACTTCAGCAAGCACTTCCAACAGACCTATATATGTTTCACATGGAAAACAGCATTTTTGCCATTTTTTTCTCCCCTGGAAAACTCAAAGGCCAAGCTTCCTCTCATTCAGACAGCAGTTACATCAGCTTTATTCTGTATTTCACTGCTGTAAGTCACTGCTTCCCTGGCCTAGGAGCACAAATAGCAACACACAGTTGAAGGACGTAATATTCTTTCCAATCAGGAAAAAGCACTAAGCAAAACTACACCTTTACAGAAGTTGTAAGGCACATAAAATTGAAATTTGTCTACCCAGGCAGACAAAGCTGGGTCATCTTCCTTAACCCACACTCCTAAGCAGTTCACTTCAACTCTTGTAGCACGTATTTTTATCTTTGTCATTAATTTTATAGCATTCCATGTTATAGTAGGTTTGTTCCTGAGATGCATAGGAATGTAGGTAGTCTGAAGACTTCCCAAAAACATTTCAAATGAGATAGACTACACTGACAGTAAGAAGAGGCTGCTTCCTGGTGCAAGGAAAATTCAAGCTTGACTCAAGACACGTGGCAGAAGTCTGTGTGCAGTGTAAAGACACGATAAATAAAATGGTGGGCCTTTTTAGACATGGCTTGTTTTGGCTCTACTTTTGAGTTCCACATTTATCTCTGCAGAAGGTCTGTAATTCGACCTACAGCTTCCAGGCTTGGATATCATAAAAGTATTTTCATACATTTAACTGCAACACTTCACCCCCTGAATTTCCAGTGTAGGCTCTTCTTTAGGAAAACTATGACAAAGAATGACAACAAATATTGTAATTTAAAATTAACAAAATGCTCCAAAACATGTTGGTGTTTTAAAGTTTTGAAGCACCAAGGTGCTTCACCAAGAAAACAATTTACTAACATTATGTACAGATCTTCATAGCTGTGCATAATGGCTTCTGGAAGCAAATTAATCCTCAAAGCATCCCAGAGTGCATATATTAGTTCCAGATGGATAGCACCTAGCTTAAGACATAGGCACTGCTGAAACATACATGATCACAATTTTCCTAGCTGAATATTATACCAAAATATCTCTCCTTCTCTAGTGACCACTCATTGAAGTGGCACAATTGAGTACAATAGCATTATATTTGTTGTAAGAAACACTATACTGGCTTTTTCCACAGATATTCTCAGCCCTCCACACATGTAGTGAAGCAGAAGAGGTCCAAGCTACAAGGAAAATGTGGTGGGTCTAAGCCTAAGCACTGTATTAATTTTAGCTTGTGGCTGATTAATTTAATGCATGTGAAAGGAAGAGATAAGCATTTAATTGTTACTAGAAGTGGCGAAGCTGATCAGGGTTGAATTAGTAGAATCTGTGACCTAATTTCATCATTGTTTTAATGTTCTAAAAACTCAGAGCCTGTGCTCCTGCCAAGATGAGGCAGACTGCTCTTCAGACTGCCTTCTGCAATGGATTTTCCCTTCTCCCTCTCCAGCTTGACATTGCTTCCAAATGAAGCTGCCCAGACCATCAGCTTGTAATTACTTCTCTGCTACCATAAGATATTCTGCCCTTTATTTTTTGTGTGCTCAGGCCCTGTTTTTCACACAACACTAGATTTCAGGTTCTACACTAATTTGATCCTGACAGTGATATGACTGACAGCAGCTCCTTCAAGTGTCCCAGAATATGCATATGCATAAAGCACATGCTAGATACTTTATGCTATGTATCTGTATGTTACCATAAAGACATATGTGTTATCCTAGAGAAGTCTTCAGAATAATCAAGTTATAAGACCTTGGAACAACTGAGAAAGGTTTGAGTGTGACACTCAAGTGTCCTAGCAGAAATGAACCCAACCTCCACTACTCAAAAAAGAGATTTTGCTCAGCAGCCTAGCTCTAACACTCTAACATGCCTAACTTTAGGGTAGAATCAATGCCTTTTCCCCCAGAAAAACAAATATATTACCACCCCTTTCCCTTCTTCGCTTCCTTTTGGGAGATCATGCTCTGCATAAGGCCAGAGGCACAAGATTTTATTAATCTTGAAAAAAAAATCAAAAATAACAAAATAACAAAAGAAAGGAAGTGGATTAGGTGTAAACAATTTCGTATTTGTTTCCTTTCCTTACCTCCCCCTCCCACAAGAAAAAGTCTGTTTGGAAAGCATTTGTTTCCAATAGTTTTATTCAGTAGGAGACCAAACACCTCAAACTCTTTCTGACACCAGTAGAGTCCTGGGTGCTTAGATGCTTTTAAGGATGAGGCCCTAGGTATGAGAGAGTCCAAGTTATTATCTAACAAGAAAAATAGTAACTAAAATTAGATCTCTCATCCCCCTTTGCCCCCATCATTTAAGACAAATCATTTATCTTCCTAGAAAGCATGGAGAGTATCAAATTCCACTTACTTATAAGTTGGATAAGGCTGCTTATCCAACAGGAGATATAACACTCCCAAACAGGACTTCTTCTAAACAAGACTGCTTCCCCTTTGCAATTTACATTACCAGAGAGTCTGTTATTAGCCTGATATTTTATCTCTGACAACGTGAAAAATATTGCTGCCATAAACCCTGCTGTCCTTAGTAAGAGTGGAACTACTTGGCAAAAGCTAATAAAATGAGGAACAGTGACAGCAATTGCCAATGAATACCTAAGCAACAGATGAGCCAGCTGCCTGCACATACGCACGCACATGCACACACACACAGACAAGCATTTCTTCTTCACATGATACCTACACCAGCAGAAAATGTATCTTAAGAACACTGCTCTTAACTTTATGCCATACAAAGCAGAAGTGCACTAGCACGGAAATGGATGAGGTGTTTTCACAGATCCTTAACTCCTGATTCACATTTCTCTTTACAAACTTAGGTTAGCATCTAGCTTACCTATTAAATGGTTCTGCTTTTTCCTGGATTCTTACCAAGGAGAGCCAGAAGAGGAGAGGCTGCCCAAGATTTTATAAGCGCGATGAAACTTTCTGTTCTTTCTTTCCCACCACCTCTACTTTGAAGAAAAGTTTTGAGCAATAAAATACAACAGCTAAAGAGCAACGAAAGGAAATAGGAAACTGAAACACTTCGGGCTGCTCCAAGAACCAGTGCTGATCAGGGAAACAAATGCCCTTATGTCAACAGGCCCAGGTCTGGAGGAAGAGAAGGAAGGGAAGATCTAAGTTGTCTCAGCAGAGGAAACAGAAAGATACAGGCCTTGCTAGTTCAACTGGGACATCATGAAGAGTCTGAAAGATGAGAAACATTTTGAACCTTGGGAATTTACTGCAGTAATAACACTACCTTAAAAGGCTATTTTTCAAGGTTCCTGAGAAAAACTGCTCACTGTCCTCTTTCACTGACCTCTGCTGTGAGTCCCCAATACCAAAACTTAAAGAAATTCTGAAAATAGAGAATGCAGTATTCAATTCTAGAAGTTACTCAGCTGAAATCACAAGAGTTGCACAAAACTAAAAGTCACCATTTAGATCCAAGGAGGGAATACTCTGTAGGGACAGTGTCATGGTCCACTCTTCCATGTCTTGTAGGGTCTGTCTTGCAGTGCTCAAGAGGGGTATTTTGGGACATGCTACTGTTTAAAACTTACCTGGATCCAAGTTATTCTCCCAGTCGCTATGTCTCAAGCATTTTGGCAGTAAACTTCATTTGCTGATAGGAAAGGTGTAAATTATTACAACCAGAAATTTGTTCCATTTTTGGAATCTGAAGTAGTCAGACAATATACCCATATAACTACTTTTACTTCTATTACAACACTCTTGTTATCTGACAGGTTCACAGAATCACAGAATCACAGAATCAACTGGGTTGGAAAAGACCTCTGAGATCATACAGTCCAACCCACGACCCAACACTGACTTGTCAACTAGACCATGGCACTAACTGCCACATCCAGCCTCTTTTTAAATACCTTCAGGGATGGTGAATCCACCACCTCCCTGGGCAGCCCATTCCAACGTCTGATCACTCTCTCTGTAAAAACTTTCTTTCTAATGTCTAACCTAAACTTCCCCTGGCCCAGCTCAAGACCATGCCCCCTTGTCCTACTGCTGGTTGCCTGGGAGGAGACCGACCCCCACCTGGCTACAACCTCCTTTCAGATAGTTGTAGGGAGTGATGAGCTCTACTCTGAGCCTCCTCTTCTCTGGGATAAACAACTCCAGCTCCCTCAGCCACTCCTCAGAGGGCTTGTGCTCCAGTCCCTTCACAAGCTTCGCTGCCCTTCTTTGGACACTCTGCAGCACCTCAATATTGTTCCTAAAATGAGGGGCCCGGAACTGACACAGTACTCAAGGTGCAGCCTAACTAGTGGCGAGTACAGGGACAGAATCAATGTCCTGGTCCTGCTGGCCACACTGTTCCTGATCCAGGCCAGGATGCCATTGGCCTTCTTGGCTACTTGGACACACTGCTGGCTCATGTTCAGCTTCCTATTGATTAGAACCCCCAGGTCCCTCTCCACCTGATCGCTCTCCAGCCACTCTGTCCCCAGCCTGTAGCGCTGAAGGAGGTTGTTGTGGTCAAAGTGCAGGACCCTGAACTTGGTCTTGTTAAACATCATCCCATTGGATTCAACTCATTTATCCAGCCTGTACAAGTCCCTCTGCAGAGCCCTCCTACCCTCCAGCAGATTGACACTCCCCCTCAACGTGGTGCCATCTGCAAATTTGCTGATGGTGGGTTGTATGGCAACACGGAAAGCCCTATTTTTCCAGATAGTAAATCAAGAACGTCTTTCTTCTCTGGACAGTAATTCAATAGCATTTTCCTACAGTTCTGAATTCTTCTCCTTTCTCTCTGCAAAATGCCACTGCTGATCAATCTCATTAAGCATGTTAATATACTAATACCTCCACCATATTTGGCCTTAACTTCTTTACATTACTCTAAAGCTTCATGTGATCCAGTTTTGGCCTGCACCTTGAAAGACAAACGAAGGCTTCAGTACAGATCAACTTTGGAGGTCTGCAGCCACATCTCTCACTACAGTACCTGCCCACATATTTACGCAACTCATCTGCAGGTGCTTATTCTCAATGATATGTCTTTGGTTGCTTATGTTTGCAGATTTCAGAGGAAAGAATTGAGGTGGCTTCCTCAAGCTTGAACTTGCCTATATTTAATAGGTCTACTCTTGCCTTCTCAGAGATCTAAAAAAATAAAGGAGAAATGGTCAGTTATGCAGTGCCTGAGCCCCTCTGAAGTAGCTGCAGAGAAGGAGGCAAGGACTTATAATGAGAATACCTACCCCTTCCTGTTCACAGCAGGACTAAAATCCACCACTTCATTTTGCTGTCAGAAGGAAAGAGTAATCAGTCACTGGCAGCCAACGTAATCATATTCAGAGTGATAACCTTCATGAAAAAATGTAAAGATCCCATTTTCCATTCCCGGGTCTGCCTAGATCCTTCCATATAACTCTTCTGCCATAAAAAAAATCCGGTATTATTACAGTGATGAGGATAGTACATGCCAGAATCATATAATCATAGAATGGCTTGCATTGGAAGGGACCTTAAAGATCATCCAGCCCCCATCACAGGCAGGGACACCTTCATCGAGACTAGGTTGCTCCAAGCCTCATCCAACCTGGCCTTGAACACTTTCAGGGATGGAATATCCAAAACTCCTCTAAGCAACCTGTTCCAGTGCCTCACCATCCTCACAGTAAAGAATTTTTTTCCTAATATCTAACCTAAACCTATTCTCTTTCAGTTTAAAGCCATTTCCCCTTTTCCTGTCACTACATGCCCTCTGAAATGGTGTTTCTCCATCTTTCTTGTAGGCTGCCTTTAGGTAGTGGAAGGCTGCAATTAGGTCACTCCAAAGTCTTTTCTTCTCTAGGCTGAACAATCACAATTCTCTTAGCTTTTCTTCACTGGGGAGGTGCTCATTTCAGTGGCTTCCTCTGGACTCGCTTCAACAGGTCCATGTCCTTCCTATGCTGACTACCCCAGAGCTGGATGCAGCACTCCAAGTGGGGTCTCACCAGAGTGGAGTAGAGGGGCAGAACCACCTCCCTTGACCTGCTGACTACACTTTTTTTGATTAACAACAGATAATGTCTTCTTTTTAAGAGATAATTTCTCTATTGTCTCACAATCATAAACGTAAGGTTCACCAGTACTTGTGGAGTTCCAAACTGTGACCTTCCCACCTTCCCTGAACTGCCTGCTTCATACTCCATTCATCTGTCAAGAAGATTCTTCTTTGGTGTTAATTAGCCTTAGTCCCCTGAACTCCAAGACAGTTGTCTTGATGTAGTCGACCACAGAGTGTGGCCTCTGTGATTACACAGTGAGGTCCTGGTCAGCTCCTGTCCCAAGGCCCAAGATTTACATGTTGCCCAGTCTCCTTTTGGCTTGGCATTATGTGCTCTGCCAGTGGTCTGAGTCATTCCCTTTAAGATGCAGTGGCCCCAAGATGGGACTGACAGGCTATGATGAAGAGGGACAGAAGAAGGGGATAGATGCTCCCTTTATTTTGTCATTGCATTTACCCAAGTGCTGCAAGGGAAATGTTACCAGGAAGTTGTTAAAGGGCAACTTTTTCTGGAGTCACTGATACATCTCTGTGTGACATTTACTCTGCGAGAATGATTTATCCCTTCAGAAGGAAAGGCCTGAGTCACAGCTCAGCAATAACAAGTAAATCACCTCTGGAGAAAGATAATGGCTCTGCCTAACATAGGGCATTTTTAAATTTATCAGACTAAATTCTGCCTCATTCTTGATGAATACTTGAATTTTATGTTTAGAGTATGTATGGTATTAATGCCTCAAAACAGTCATGAATTATGGGGTTTATTCCCTTATATGATACTAATTCCCTACAGGACCCTCTTCCTTCTTTTCCCCTTGGAAGACAAGACACTAACCATAGCCCACAGTAATTATGGGAACACAATCAATATTGGCAAGGAAATCTGACTCATGGATTGGAAGTGCCAGTGGGAGAGTAAAGAATACTGGCTGCTCACTTTTCTACTATTCCAACAGAAACTTCATAGAAGAGCCACGATCAGGAGAGTAGACTCATCTGTACTGAGAAACATCACAGCACAAAATTCTTCCTACCACTACAGAGCCTGACGTATGAACAACAACAACAACAAAAAAAAAAAACCACAGGAAAAGGATAGAACATAAAAGCAACAGTATTAATAAATAATATTCACCACCAGAATGTTTTTTAACACCTTTTCCCATGTCTTATCAGGTTACAGCAACTTATGCTCTGCCCCAAACTGTCTGCTATTCACTATAAGATTATTCTCCAGTGATGTATTCTCATTATTTAGCCTAATCCACTTTGAAGTGATTTGAGCTCCAGTTTCTGCACAGGTTTAACTTTGATCACTTACAAGTGGAATCCTCCAGACATACACAACAACTATGCAAGTACAAGGAAAAGACACAGAAGAAACACAGGGTCACAGTTAAGCATGTACTGGAAAAGCTCTACAATGTGACCCACACAGAATTACTGGAGGAAAGGAGAGAGAGATTTATACCTATTTACATTATCCTTCCTTCAAACCAAGAGCAATTTCCCCTTACTCTAAAACACAGAAATTTTCTATGAGAGTTGCTCAAATAAAAGATGCAAAACGAGCCTTCAGCTGCAGCCACTTCAGCCTAGAAAATGATTACACGGTGATAATGTCAGACAGGGTTAAAAGCAGAACAGAAGTCCAGCAGTTGTACCTCCACAGGGGAGCTTGGGTGTCCAGAAAGTTTCTGGCATTATTCAGTGTTGCAAAGAACAACAGTCATATAAGATCAGCAGAGCCTGCAGGCAAATATTCTCACCTGCAGCGATGGTGCTCAGGTGATTACATGCCAGCATGTGCACCCTGTACTCTCTACCAAAAGTTTGCTTCAAGTTGTTATGGGATCCTGATGTGATCAGAGCTTAAAGGTGCATCAGTCAATGCTCGTGCATGTGATGAGCAGGATCACAAGTGCTTTATAGTCAGAGCTAAGCCAAATAAATTTTTAAGATGGAGAAAATGAAAAGCAAGGACATAGCACAGGCTAGAAAAAAAAAAAAAAAGAGAGGTTTAAAATTACCTGTCTTGCTTTTGCTGAGGGCCTTTTCTCTTTCCCACCCGCCACTTTCAAGATGCAGTTTCATAATCTTCTGGGTTGCAGCACACTGTGCACAGTCCTAGCAGGGACCCTGGGAAAAAGGTCTGTCCCTCCACCATGTCTAAGATCTGTCTCTTTGGTTACCTCTGCCAGTATTCTCCCACAGCAATGTTGTACTGCTAAGCCTCTGCCTATTAAAGTCATAATCTTCTTCAAGCCCCACTGCACACTCCAGAAGGTTTTCTCCCTCAGACATATGATCCACCCCAACCAGTGACACACATTTGCCTTTGGTCTGAAATGCCTTCTCTGAGTTCATCCTTTGAAGGACAGAATGATGAGGCATAGGAAGCAGTAAGAAAAATCCCATCTGCCATCCAATCATTAAAAGTTCTGCTTAAGGAAGAGCAACTGCATTTGGCCATGTATCGCATGTCAATATGGACACTGCTCTCTTCCAGTAACAGCTGCAGACTAACTGCACTGGCCTGTGACAAGCCATATTTCTCAGAAGTGGTCCAAAGACTGACAAAATGTTAAAAACTAGAGGAATGCACACCTTCTTACACTCAGCCAAAATATATATCCTGCAGCCAGTCAGATCACGTGTTCCTTGACTACTCTGTGAGATGGGTCCATCTGCAAAGAAAGGGAGCAGTACCTTAAGAAAGGACAAAAAAGACCTGATAGAAAAGTAATTCTTCTTGGCAAGCGATACCATGCTGTCACTCTCTGTTTAAGCATACATAGATCACTTAGCTGACATGAAGCTTGCATTTGGTAAGAAAGAAAAGGACAAATGGGAAGCATCCACCAAACTTACCTCTCTTCAACTTCTATTGCAAGCCCTTGGATGCTCCATGAATCCAATGTCCAGACTGTATGCTCCACTGCACAGAAATGCCATCATGCTGAGAGTCATTTGGCAACACCTGCCAATGATGACTCTGTTTTATAACAGTCCATTAGCACAAGGTTCTTAATGAAAATGAAAGCTGGTAATGAAGCCAAAAGGCAGCAGCAGCCTCTAGTCTGGGGAGAGTAATTAAGCTAGAAGAGATGGGGAGACTGAAGAACAAAATTAACATGGAAAAGGAAAAAGAGACCTGGTAGTGCATTAGCACTAATGCAGCTATGGCAAACCATCCAGTTTCTTTTATGAAAGCATTTTGTTTGCATTTGATGGACTATTTTTTTGTTGCTAGTTGATACAAGAACAGATTATTGCTCCATCAGAGATACAGACATCAACTAGAGCAACACACACAAGATTTCAGCATGGAGCAGATAAAGAACCTCTGGAAAATGAAGGCTATCTATTTATCTATATCATGGTATATTTGTGCCATGGAGAAGGGAAAAGATTTAAGTGATCCTCCTGTAAGTTGCCACCTCCTGTTCACTAGGTGTGGAAGAGAAAGACTGGCTGCCAAGAATGGTTTCTTTTGGATCATCATGGCTGGGCTTCGTGAACGAAGATTGGGAAGGGCTCTACCCACGTTTGTTGCAAGCGCGTTGGTGGCTAAAAAGGCCAATACGAGATAGGCAAGTCCAGTTGCAAAAGGCACAGCAGAAAGACTCCTTAGATGGTATGTTCTGCAAGGCACGATTCTTTCTGCGATGTCTTTTCTCCGCAAGGGTGATCCTGCGTGCTTTCTCAAAAGCATCAGCAGCGTTGTAGATGGTGTGTCTCCAGGCCTCCCGATTGGAGGCCAGAGTAGACCAGTTATGGTGGTCAATATGGCCAAGGCTGAGATGTTGTTTCAGGGAGTCCTTGTATCTTTTCTTCGGGGCTCCTCTCTTGCGGCAGCCGGTGGCAAGTTCACCATAAAGCAGGATCTTAGGGAGGCGGTGGTCCTTCATCCTGGAGACGTGCCCTGCCCAACGCAGCTGTGTTCTCAGTAACATGGCCTCAATGCTTGTGACTGCTGCTTGTTCCAGAACAGATGTATTGGTCACATAATCTGACCAGTGGATGTTAAGGATTGTACGGAGGCAGCGTTGATGGAAGCGTTCTAGGAGACGCAGGTGGTGGCGGTAGATGACCCATGATTCAGATCCGTATAAGAGAGTAGACAGCACTATGGCTCTGTAAACACTGATCTTTGTGCTTTTCTTCAGGTGTTTATTTCGCCAGACTCTTTTATGAAGCTTTCCAAAAGCACTGTATGCCTTTGCTAACCTGTTGTCTATCTCCCCGTCAATCTTACCATCCGAGGAGATGAGGCTGCCTAGGTAATTAAACTGCTGGACTGATTTGAGTTCTGTTTGGCCAATGGTGATGTGGGGATGATGGGGGACTTCCTGAGGTGCAGGTTGATGGAGAATTTCTGTCTTCTTTAGACTGACTTCCAGCCCAAAGAGCTCAGCAGCGTCTGCAAAGCAGGATGTTAAACGCTGCAGGGCTGCTTCTGAGTGGGCAACAAGGGCGGCGTCATCAGCATAAAGCAGCTCCCGGACAAGATGGTTTAAGGTCTTGGTGTGGGCCTTCAGTCGCCTTAGGTTGAACAGGCTTCCATCAGTACGATATCGGATGTAGATACCGTCCTGATCATCGAGGTCTGTCGTGGCCCTTTGGAACATCATGCTGAAAAAGACTGTGAATAGGGTAGGAGCGAGAACGCAGCCTTGTTTCACGCCATTCTTTATTAGAAAGGGCTCAGAAAGTGTGTTGCCATATCTGACTTGGCCATGCTGATCCTCGTGGAGTGAGATGATCATTTTAAGGAACTTGGGGGGACAACCTACATGTTCCAAAATCTGCCACAGACCTTTTCTGCTCACAGTATCGAAAGCCTTGGTGAGGTCGACAAAGGTTACATAGAGACCTTTGTTCTGTTCCCTACACTTCTCTTGCAGTTGCCTGAGAACAAACACCATGTCTGTGGTACTCCTGTTGGCTCTGAAACCACACTGACTTTCAGGTAGAATTTCTTCTGCTATAGCGGGTATTAGTCTGTTCAAGAGTATTCTTTTGGATACAATTGTCAAAAGTCAGTGGCTCACATCTTTTCACTCGGTAAAGTACTCTATAAGTTATTGCTATGGTTCTCATTGTTAAGATGTTCCCTCTTGATACTGGACCTAGAATACCTTTGTATGATTAAGCAGTACCCTTTCTAGGTAATTCTTCTGAGACAACCGCAGGATAATTCTTCTTTTTTCCGTGCATTTATGTTCTGTATGTGTTTGGAGATAGCTTTCACATCTTGCCACTTTCTCAGCATGAAGTCCTAGCATACACACCAGGCCTTTCACTGTTCCCTCATAATCAAGTCATGCATGATCTTAATCATCAAGCCCTTTCAAAATTCTTACAAATTGTTTGACATATCTCCACCTTACAGTATTTAAGGTCCTTAAAAGTTTAGTCTAGGTGCAGCTTATCAGATCTCTTTATAGATGAATTATCCACCTACTACTTTAGGAAGGATGTCATGGCACTTATGCAACGTTTATCCTGTTTTCTATCCACACTGAGGATTACAATTCTTCCCATTCTAATCAAATCTACACATTTCATTATTATGTCATTTCTTCCCCTCTGTATTATCACTAAGAAAAGCACTAGACAGAAATGACAGTAACTTCCAATTTGTCTAGTCTTCTCAGCTCATGAAAACGCTGTTGCATTTTGAATTACTAATTTATTTTAGAAAACTCTTCAAGTTAAAGCCAAATTTTAATTGTGGGGTTTTTTTAAAGTAAGATTATATAGGGCTTTTTGTCAAATAACACATTGAAGTCTAGATATATCACAACCACTGTCTCCTTTTCATCCATTAGTTTTTTAACTGAGTCCAAAAGTAATCAAATGTCTTCTATGAGTTTTGTTTACTAAATGTTGCTGATAATTGCTCATGGTTCTGTTACTCTGTATAGTTACAAATTCATTACTCTTAATAGTGCTTCCATTATTTTATTAGCGGCTGATAAGGCCTTTAAGAAATAGTTTGGAAGTTAATTCATGCAATTGTTTGGTGAAGGACTACAATCAAGGCATGCACAGAATCTAACTGTTGAAAAGCTGCCATAACTGTCTATTCTCGTGAGCATAATATAAAGGACCACAAGAAACATGAGCAGGCAAGGACTAGAGGCTATGTTATGATAGCTATACTATTGTAATACAGTTAAGGCATACACACAATGTACCACAACTATTAGAGAAATCCAGAAAGGTTTGACAGCCTCACAAAACAAAAGACTCATGATCCCAGTGCCTGTGGGTTTGGCTAATTTTTACATACTTTATCATCATCTTATACAGCACAAAGATATCTAGTGGACTTTAGGGTCTCACACATTGGAAATTATAATAGGAAAGGTGTACTTAAAGGTCTTTTTTTGAAATAATGCCAGCAAGGTGGGGGGGGGGCAGGTTTAAGAAGGTGGAAATATGAATCTCCAGAGACTTGTGAGAGAACAAGAGGAATTTTTGCTTTCATTCTCTGAGCAGCCACCATGCCAACACTTGAGAGCAAGGGGTACCACGAATGGATAAAAGAGCAGACTCTGACACTCCTTGCCCCATCCCCATGGTGCCAACTGCCTCCAGATCCTTTTGTTTTGCCCCAATTTTTTGTTGAAAATTCACATTAACATTTCTAAACATTTCCAGCAGCGGCAGTAGTAGTGGCACCAGCAGAGAGCTCTGTCAGATAGCAGGATAGCCTGCTGCCTGCTTTGGTTCATACATTGTACCTGGGAAGACTGGACACCTACAATCAAACATTTTTATGAGTGGATTGAATAACTGGCTCTATTTACAGCTGTTCATTAGGCATCCCAGAAGTCACCAAGTAAACACCTGAACCTAGGCAATTGCTGGCCTGTAACTAGAGACTGGCCATGTAATAAATACACAGCTCAGTAAAAAAACAGATAGTCTTGTAATAAGACACTCATTAATCAGTCTTGTTCTTCCAGTGTTTCCCCCCTTTCTTTAAAGTACTCTACTACCAAAGTGAAATTTCTATATACAAGGAAAGGTAATCTCCCCATTTCTTGGCAAGCCAGTGTCTCAAATGCAGTAGGTACTTTTTAATTAATATTAGATGCCTGTGAAAGACGAAGAAAATGCAACAGAAGCAAATGCTACATTGTGTAAGAATAATACCATTGCTTAGGCTCACTTCTAAACGTGACTTTGATGTGACTTGCAGTACCTAGTGTGTTCTCCTGAAAGCGCACTCAGCTCTGTAGCTCCGTGCAAACAGGAATCTGACCCTCTGGGCTCTGTTCCCAGCCTTAGTAGTTCACCCTACCTCTGTGGAAAATCAGGTAGTCTCTGTCCTTCATTGTCTTCTTCTGTTAAGTGGGAAATACTAAGTGCTCTGAGTGATTACACAGTACCTCCTCTCCACAGCTCTGCCAGTGTATCTTGGCTTTAGCTCTGCTGTCCCAACAAACCCTACTTGATGTACCCAGAGTGATGTGCATTTAACTGGCAGAAGGGTAAAACTAGTCCAGCTTAGAACCAGAGCAAAATTAATAAGGTCAGAATATGTCTGACACCACAGAAGCAATGACAACAAACATTAACTGGCTCTTTCTTGGCTCATGTAATGCTGAAGACCGTACAGTCACAGCCACTGTTGTGACTGCAGTCCCTAAGAACAAAGCTAGAAGACGTGAGGGAATGGGGACAGCACACACAGTCGTCAAACACAAAGTGAGAGCAGTAGCAAGGGTAGGACGAAAAAAACTTTCTGCCCCAGTCACTTCTCTGAAGAAGGTGCCACACCAGGGTGAAATATGTTAGGCTCCTGTCAGTCGCTGATGCCATGGCTGCTGCTTGGGGAGCAGCCAGCAGTGACTCCCGAAAGCTGGAAGCTGCAAAGCAGAGAGCAAACAGCAGGTTCAGAGGCAAGACACAGACCCAAGGTGGGAAGTCAGCACCCTAAATATTAACTTGCCTGTCTCAGGCTTCAACTACCCTGTGTAGGAATAGAGAACATCCTTCCAGTCTATTCTTTGAATAGGACATGCTGCAACTAATTAGTCTCAGGAACAGACATTTTAGAAGGGCCTGTAGTGACAGGACAGGGCCTAACAGTTTTAAACTAAAGGAGGGTAGATTTAGTCTAGACATAAGGAAGAAATTCTTCACAATGAGGGTGATGAAACACTTGGAACAGGTTGCCCAGAGGGACGGTAGATGCCTCATCCCTGGAAACATTCAAGGTCAGGTTGGAATGAGGCTCTGAGCAACCTCATCTGGTTGAAGATGTCCCTGCTCTTTGCAGGGAGGTTTGACTAGATGACATTTAAAGGTCCCTTCCAAACCACACTATTCTATGATTATATGATTCCATGAAAAATAAACTGCTCTGAGTGTAAAAACTCAATTTCACTTGAAAGCAGAGCTGCTATATCTTTGTGAGAAACACCTAAGTCTCTCCAGCAATACTGAGGTTAGCATGGACCCTGCATGCCACTGTTCCCATCATGTACACATTCAGCAGAGCACCTGTTGGAGTTTTTGCCCAATCCCATAATCCCTCTCCTGTTTTCTGGCATTATTTGCTTTCCCAGCACCAAAGCACAATTTCTCTAGGATCTTCAGGCAGTGCTGCACTGTAAAGCCAAGTGGTGCCAGAGTCAGAAGAGGTGAAGAACAGGGCTAAAGGCGAACTAAACTCTTTGCCCAGGGCTGCAGCCTGAAGTCCAGGCTCCTGCTAATGGTGACATCTGCCAGGCCTGTAGGAGCACAAGCCAGTCCCCAGCCAGTTTGCAGACAAGGTGCAGCATGACCCAGCCTGCAAGCTGTGTTGCTCCTACAGAGTTTGAGCGTGCCAGTCCCAGGGGGCAATTTCTCTTCTCATCCCAAGAGAGGTCTGAGCCCCCATTTTTACCAGCATTGTGTCTGCCCCACTCATTACTAGTGGGAGAAGTAAGAGAGGGACTGAAATAACACAATACATCTGACATCATGTGGTTGAATGTGTGACCACAGCATGGGGCATGAGAAGAATACTCTTCTTTGGTACTTACTACCCAAAAACCTAGCACACTTACAGAATAATTAATTTAGTTTCATGCAACAGAAGACAGGAAAGTTATCACCACTTCCATTTCACACATGGACAAGCTGAAGTTCACTGTGGGCAATCAGAACAGTCTGAAGCAAAATCAGAGCAACCAACAACTGAACTGAGGACTCTAAATCTTGTGCCTAAACATTACCTTTCCTTTCTCAGCATGACCTCCTCCCAAGCTGAGATGCTACTTTTCCATATTAAAGGGTATTACTTTCCTCCCTAGAGAGACCTGAAGGCTGAGCTAGCTTCTCTCCTTTCTCTTTGCTTAGAGAAAAAAAAATCCCTCATCCACAAACACACTCCAAAGGCAGTCTTATTTAATCCCAGTGTAACTCTCACTGCTCTTTCTTAATCTTTTCACCTGTGAGATAATTGCCAGCATTCTGGGAAGAACTCGGTGTTAATCATAGACTTGCATAAAAAGAGACAAAGAACCAGATCAAACAGACCAAAGAAAATCACAAGGCCTGTTTTATCCATGCTCATACACATCTATTCCAGACACCCTGCTGCACTAGCCTCTTTCACAACCTATGAAAGGTCTGCTAATGGGCCTGGAGGGGAAGGCCATGAAAAGCTATGTCAGTAAATGAAGGCTTTAGTCTTCTCCTATTGCATTGTGGAATGAGATGTCACAAAAATCAAGGAACCAAAATTAGCTACCAATACCTAGCTGCCTAATCTTCCCACCTCATTCTGTCCAGAAGACCAGCGTTCACAGTAGATTCTTCTCCCACCACTTACTCTGAGACACTCCTCCCAGACAAGAGTATGTATGTTTCTACTGCACTTCCTTCTGCTTCCACACCTTCCCTCTTTCCACTGCTGATGCTGTACATCCATTCTTCTTACTCATAACTGAAAAAAGATTTACACTCATTGATTATTTCAGTGCCTTTCTTCTTTTACACTTGTCCTTAAAATTCATGCCTTCGAGGAGAAACCCACATTGTCTCTGTGTGCTCATATGTACTTCCCCAACAAAATCCTTACACAGCACACTTAGGATACCTTTGCATTATGATAGGTTCTTTCATTCTGTAGATTTTTTTCAAAGAGAATATGTGTTGTTCCCTTTTTAAAATATGACTGCTATTTCTGCAATCATGTGTGTGTTTATCAATAGATAAATACAGTTTTAATATTTGTAGAGTATTGCTTTAGCAAGTGGAATCTAATTGAGAGAGCCCTTGGTAGAACAAGCAAGTTATTTGGTGGTTTATGAAACAGATTGCACTGGTGCTTACAGAAAAAGGAATGGACAAGAGAACTCTGGCATTTATTGCCTGTTCTCCTCCAGCTCTCTCCATCTCCCTGTGCTTCTGCTTATTCAACTGTAAAACAAGGAAAACAAATAATTAACCTTCTTACTGGATGAATGTGAAGCTGAATGATAATGCTTTGTACTCATTGTGCATTGTTTTCAGGACACTCTGTAAGTGTCAATGCAGCAACCTCCATGTGCGGTGGTGAAGGGCTTTTGTCCCCACTCCACTGCCACAGAGGCACAAAGGCCCTGACAATTCACAAGGAAAGCCAGCTGCAGAGCCAAGGACACCCTTCTCCACTTCTGAGGCCTCCCCACTGAGCATGATGCTTTTCAGGAATGTACTCCAAGTATTTATGATACACTTAGCAGTTCAGGTGGTTGGTGGGTTGTCAACATGCTACATGTGCACTGATGACAAACAATCAGCACACAGAACAAAGAGAGTGTTTTTAGAAGATTCACAGACGGATATGGCTGGAAATAGCACAGGGGAGGAAAAGCAATCACTCATAAGAGTGGAGGTCATAACTCAGTATCTCTTAAAATGAACTGCTGAGAAATGGCCAAGTGGAAATCCCAGAAAATAGAGCTGTAACAAGCTCAATGCCAGAAAGAAGGAAATCAGTGTCTATCCACTGAGCACATCAATATGGAAACTTGTAAAGCGGTCTCAAGCTCCAAAATCAGTCAGATGGGAAAAGAGTGAGAGACAAAGTGATTTCTGAAATAAATTTATTTTCGGTTATTTTTGGAAAAGGAGACAAAAAGGAGGGACATTGGTACATTGGAAAGCTGACAAAAATCATTATTCTCTATAAATTGCTTTGACATTGTATAGGCAGTGACCTTCACAGCACTACCAGTTTAATGGCATTTACTTCAGCAGTAGCTGGTTTCACTGTTAAACAGGGATGCATAGCACAAGATTACACAACTAAATCACTCTTGTAAATATTTAATATCATTGCCTTTCTTTTTTTTCTTTTTAACAAATCACTATTAAAGGCTGTAGAAAACACATTTATTTATTCTATCCTCGAAAAAGCTTAGTGCTCATGCATTTTATCTATCTAGTTCTCCAAATGACTTTGACACTTGAAAGCCCTTGTGATCAAAACAGTCTGAAGGAAGGCAATTTTGCAACCATTTAAGAGCTGATTTCATGCACTGATCAACATTTACCAAACTTGCCTGATGGAATAGCACGAAGTTTAACCCAGCAGATTGATAGCAAACACCTGAAGGAGAAAATTAGCAAGAAAACTGCACTACTTTAAATAAAAGTGCCTTAGAAGAAAAACTCAAGAAAATCTGAGATTATGTCTCTGCTCTTCCCCCCAACCAAAAAAAAAAAAAATTATCAATATTTGGGAAATCAAAGGAAACTAGCACTAGCAGAAAAAAAGTCCTACTTTTGGCTGACAATACAATAAGCACATCCTCCACACAATATATTCATTGCACTATGGACAGACAGTGCAGCATAGCAGATTTCTTGTAAAATACATCTGTTTTAAAGATGGTGTTAATAGAGAGAAAGAATAAAGTACAAGAATGCAGCAAAGAAGAATTACTAATGATGTCTCCAGTATCATATCTAGTAATATAAAATTGACTGAGAAATTTAAATACTGAACCTGGAATTGAGTACCCAAAGCATAGCAAGTTATTTCTAAGGACAGCTTTACACTCTGTACATTTTGATTTTTCCAACTTTAGACAAAGACTTTTTCCACAATCTGGCATAAATGGTCTGTCACCTTGTGGCAAAAATGCTATTTTCTGTTCAAATTGCAGATGATCAATGCCAGAAAGTGTTCTTTACAACAGTACTTCAGGAGACAAGTAACAAAAGTTATGTGTCTTTTCAGCAATTTAGCAACAGGGGAAAGACAAATCAATGGATATTTAGGAACTAAACAAATTCTGGGGGAAAAATAATTTGGTAAACTGAAAGATAAAAAACATGTAGGGAGCAGCTTGCCCCACATGGCTGCAGACTTCATTGGCGCTGTCTAGAGTAAGATTATCCAAAATAAATATTAAAATGGTCAGACAAATGTATTATTTGGATGATGGAGTTGGCCAGTCCTGCAAGGCACTGGTGCCTGAAACGTGTATGCCCTTTGTCAGAGCTGGGAAATGTAAATGCATGGCGATCTAGGTGCTGCCCTGGGTTTTACAAAAGCTTGCAACATCTTTAATGCAGAGCTAAGCGAGAGCCTGTAATCCCTGCGCTGCGATGCAGCAATGTGCACTCCCCTCACAGGACAAGCCAGCAGCTATGCAAGATCCTTTTATCAACATTCACAGGGCTGGAAAATAACTGTTCACAGTTTGATTCCCAACATTATCGAGTGAACCAAGAATTGCTTAGAGAACTGGCAGCTGAATACACACGTAAAAGACAAAGGTTCTTCAGTGATATTTATTCTAGCCAAGTTTTAATATTTCAAGGCTTATAGCAACTAACTCTTTACATAATCAAATGTAATTATCTGATCCCAGCTGGTGATCAGAACATTCATCATCAACCTGGTCATTATTAATATACCAGTAATTAAGGGAATAAGGTGTGTGCTTCACAACGCTGGCTTAATATGATTCACTGTACCTAATAAGACCACAGCTCCCTTTCAAATACAATTATTTTATAAAATTATACATTTTTGTTACCACTGCTAACAATGAACAATCACAAAACTGTATTATTTTAGAACAAATACTGAAATGTTTTTTAAAGTCTTCAATAAAAAGAATTTGGTCACTTAAAAGGAATCCTGTTTTGCTTTAGAAATATTCTGACCCATAAGCAGATCCCCAGTCAAATTGTGATTTGAGAGAAAAGCTCGATTAAAATGCATGCAATTGACAGAATCAAATCGTAAACACTTACCTACAAATACTACATACCATCTTCTCTCTCTACTGTAGAAGAGGAGGTGATATCTCAGGCACCACTGTGTGGTACTGCTTGGCAAATGCTACTGACTTTTTAATGGTGACAACTGTGTACACAAATTCTAAAAGTACCAGTTCTGTTTAAAGCCTTTCCTCACAAACAAGTGCTGGTAAAGAACCATTTCTACTAAGTGCTTTGCAGCCTTTAAAAAGAGAACGGAGGCCATCATTTAGTGAGAATGATCCAGAATCTCTCAGGTTAGTGTTGGAACAATTTCAGAGCCAGATTCTTCCCTGCACTATTTCTTTTACATGAGTGCATTTCTTCTGCTTCAGTATCAGGTGTACCATAATAAAATCCTTTCAGAGCAGTGAAAAATGTCTCTAAATACCATTACATCAAACCTCTCAGTATAAAAAGCATATCTAGTACAAGATCAGCATCTCACAGAAAATCCTTCTAAAACAGAATGTTTGGATTTTATCCCTGCAGGTGCACAACACATTCCCAGGTGCAAACCACCGTTTATTTCTATGGGTTTCTCTGGCAGTTTAGGGAACACAATAGCCTCAGCACGACAACTTGCAGGATAGGTCATCTGTAACACAAATTTCGAAACAAAAAGGCTTCGAAAACAAATGAATATGTTACAACCTATGAGTGCTGTGTTCACGCATGATTCCTTGCTCTCGGCAGTGGTATTTTCTATTATCCTCCCTTATTTCGTAGCCTATCAGTACCGATTTCTATTTGGATACACGCACTCAAAACTATCAAGGCTCTTGAAACAAATGTGGCGATGAAAACCAGCATGAGAAGGAGCTCTAGCTCCATGAAAGCGATGAGTACGGCCACATAAATGAAAGGTGCTGGGTGTCACAGGAATATGTGCTTTGCCAAAATCAGAATGAAAACTCAGAATATTGATGTGGGGAAAATCACGCACCATTAGACATGACTTAATAACTGGCAGAGACGATGCTGTGTGCGTTATATCCGATGATTTGAAGAAGCACGACCTTCTTCACAGTAATAGTTTTACAACCATTTGCATGGCATGTATTCACTAATCTCTAGTCAAAATATTTATTATCTGGTAGAGTGCTGCAAATAAGGCTGCTGTTTCTAATGCCTTACTCTTAATGTATAAGATCCAGGTTACATAGCCCGTATTTTCTAAACTGTTCAATACCGTAATGCTATCACTTTAGTCCAGAGAAGGCCACAATGAGCCTTAAAACAGGAAACTCCCTTGTTTCAAAGGATTTCCAATTTTTGCAGGGCTGTCTGATGTGTGTAACAGGGTCTATTTCAGTTCCTGATGGCATTATCACCATTTTGCTGCATTACCATAAAGCACAGGAAATAAGCTATTACCCACCACACTCCTCCCAAACGTTATCACAGAGAATCATGCACTCACAAAATAGCATTAACTGTGAGAATTAGAGTCCATTTAAACTGCAGCTGTTCCTTCATTCCTAAATAGGTTCTTAGACCAAAACTTCTCTCTGGTCTCATTACTGAATGCCCCTTTCAAATGTAAGAAGAAAAAGATCACTTTAAAAAATTTTATGTTTTACAGATAACAACTCCTTCCTTGTATTATAACAGGTAAGTAACATTAAAATGATGATTTTTTCCAAAAATACCGTGGACATTTTAGCTTTCAGATTTATGAGTTGAAATTTTGCCTTCAAACCATCGCTGGCAAAAGAAATGAACCTGTAATTTTGATTTTCTATTTGTAGTTTAGCTTATTTTCAGAATCTCAAGCTTCAATTATTTAAGGGAAAGATTTTTTTTTTTAACTATAATATTAAATCTGCATTTAACTCTGTTAAACACAAAACCTAAATCCTAGATATAATACACAGGCTGGTGTTCTTTTCAGCTCGAAACACATGCCCTAGAAAAGCCCAAAACCTCACAACCCTATTTTCTGCTATTATCAAAGAAAACATTTCTTATTATGTTCCATTTCCCTCTCTGCTTCTTTGCTTCTTTGTTACTGTCCACTGGAAGGACTCCAATCTGCAGGGAATAAAACACTCTCAAATCTAAACTGAAAAACCTAAATGCCAGGAAAAGGCAAAATGTCTCTTTAAGAGTCAACAGTAAATTAACTTGCCCATAACAGTGCAATAATTAGCAGTTAGTAGCTTATTAAAAGGATGGCAAAGGCCAAGCTGCCATCTGGGATCTCCAGTTTCTTGTGATTGTTATTATGTCAAGATGCGCAACTTGCATTAGCTTTCATGTCACCGTGCTTGCCCTTACTTTACATGTAAATTTTAATGAAAGATACAGCACTTTAAAAATCAGACGTCCATCAGAAGTGCTATTAGCCTGCCTTTTACAAAGCATGTGTCCTATTTTGCTACCTCTGCATCTCTGCACAACACTGAATGCCTCAAACGAAGAAAACAGAGGAAGGAAAAAAAAGCCTTTCAGTGATATCAATTAAATACTCGCTTTGGGCAGAGTGAAACCTGAGCCTCACTGAAAACAGAAGACTACAATACAGCCTAAGATGACAGTATTTTAGCTCCTGTTTACACACAACGCAACCACAATGCCTTTAACTCTCACAGGAATCATTCTTCTTAATGAAAATAAAAGCCAGCGAAGAATCAGCTGTTTATTCACACTTCAGGAAGACACCGTTTTAAAATAAGGCAGAAAGAAAACATAAGAAAAACTAGTTACCTATAAACTACAAAATAGTTAACACATTATTAAATATCTTATGCATAGACATTATTTGTAAACACACATGCTCATATGCACAAACAGAAAATAATTTACCAGAAATGTCCTATTTAATGTCTCATATGTTTGCCTTCATAAATATTTAACAAAGAGGTATAAAAAGAAAAATAAGACATCTATTCCTTTGTATTAGCTGATATTGAACATTTAAGTGACTTCATTCCCCAAAGTTCAGAAAATGTCATCACCTCCAGAATAAAAAGAAATAGGATGAATGCCTTGCAGAAATGTCCCCCAATATATTACGTTTGAAACTCATCAACTATCAATCATCTCAAAGAAGACAGCATCAAAAATTTACTTACAAAAACATTTCACAAGAATGACACCTTCATTCAAGGGTCTTGGTTCTATCAAACAGGTTTTGCAGATTCGGTATTTGTTAACCATAAAATAAAATGCTTGATTCTTCTAAACAGTTATTAAGCATAAAGTTAAAACTGAAAGTCACCCTCCTTACAAGAACGTAGGATTTTTTTCCCACCAAAGGAAAACAAACCCACTACCACACGTATTTTAGAGTCCTTTCCTTAATACTTTGAAGTGTAGAAAACAAAACCATACAATATTCACATTTAAAATCCAAATACTAAGATACTTTACAGGGCAAAGCAGAGCTTAAAAACCACTGCCAAGGCTGGCAAGATGAACATAGTGTTGTTTTTCCCCTTGTATAATTAGACATTTATAGAGCACAAATGATTGAATTTGTTAGTGATGCTTGACTTCAACATTTGCATAAACTCTTGGCCATTCAGATGGACTTATTCACATAGAACCATAGAACCATCTAGGTCGTAAAAGACCTTTAAGGTCATTGAGTCCAGCCATTAACCCAGCACTGCCAAGTCTACCACTAGACTGTGTCCATGAGCACCATATCTACATGTCTCTTAAACTTCTCCAGGACCGGTGAGTCAAACACTTCCCTGGGCAGCCTGTTCCAATGTTGACAACCCTTTCGATAAACAAACTTTTCCTTATATCCCATCTAAACCTCCCCTGGTGCAGCCTGAGGCTATTTCCCCTCATTCTATCACTTGTTACCTGGGAGAAGAGTCTGACTCCCAGTTTGCTACAAACTCCTTTCAGGTAGTTGTAGAGAGTGATAAGGTCTCCCCCAAGCCTCCTTTTCTCCAGGCTAAGCAACCCCAGCTCTCTCAGACATTACTCCTAAGACTTGTGCTCCAGACCCCTCACCAGCTTTGTTATCCTTTTCTGGAAACACTCCAGCACCTCAATGTCTTTCTTGTAGCCGGGGCCCAGAACTGGACACAGCACTTTGGTGCAGCCTCACCAGTGCTGAGTACAGAGGGATGATCTTTTCCCTAGTCCTGTTGACCACACTATTTCTGAAGCAAGTCAATACAAATCCTAATGGTATTACTGGTGAAAAAGAACTTGAAATTATTTTCCAGATCAGTAAGGTCCAGTCATTTCCTTCTATTCAAGTTCACAAATGCTATTTCATTTTTTCTGTGCCATTACCTCCAGATCAATATTATTGAACAATTTCAAAAAATAAGAACCTCACATTGCTCTCTGAGAGCAACACCAAACCTCCCAAGACTTAAAAAGTGGTACCCAGGTGCTCTTCCATATCTCAGCTACTCCAGCTGTTACCCCAGTACACCTCACTTCATCTTACTGCACTTTCCAGGAACTTATTAAAAAAAAATTAAAATCCTCATGACATTTTAAAAATTATAGATACAGAAGAAGCCTCTTTACTACAATGAAAACAACTAATGAAACACTTTTTTCAAACTATTAATGCAAGGTCACATACTACTACATGTTGTGAAGAGGTTTTATGAAATCAAATACATCATATCCAAAATTAAATCAAATGCATCACATCCTTTGGCTCCATATGTGGCATGAGACAGAGTTGTTGCCAATTTTTACTAAAAACTACAAGAATGCCAAAAAAATACGAACCTTCCATGCAATCATTAAGAGATCTGGTACCACCTTGTCTGTGAGCTGAAGGCCATGCACGGGTTCAAAATTACAATTTGAGCCCTCTGAAAGCAATACCATTTTTCCTACAGAGTGATGGTTCTCTGATGAAGTCACTTGGTATAACTAGAGTTAAAAATTTCACATAGCTGGGAAGTGAAATGATATTTTCACCCAATGACACAATAAATTAAGTTTCTGTACATATGAATTAATTGTGGACTGTATATTATAATCCTCAAGCCTACCAGCTCAGTTAGGAGTTTTGCCTTGGAAAACATTTTAGCCTGCAGCACAAATGCCACTGAAGAAAAGCAGGGAGCAACATGAGCTAATACCTACCTACACAAGGACTTGACCTGATCTACAAGGACCTTTAAATCACGCTAAGCCATACATCAGCTAACTGAATTATTGGCAGCTGTGTTGAGGTACAGTAACATTTTGTATGGTGTGCTTAGAACCATTGGGCTCTCATATTTCTTACAGTGTATATATGTGATTTTTATGTTCTGATGTTCACCTCTTGCTAAGAAGATAGCTCCGAATACCTCCCAGATTCATAGTTGCACAATTGGTCATTTCATTCCCCAGTATCTTATTAGCACGGACACAATCAGCATCCTCCAACATGTTGAAACCATGCTGATCAATATATCAGTTCTTCAGCAGTGTATTCATTGAGTAAGCCTCATCATAACAGACCTTTTCATCTTTCTTTCTCATTGGAAAACAGGACCAAAAAAAAGATTTTTCTCAAGTCATGCTTATAATTTATCAATTAATCTTCCCCACTCCTTCCAGTCGAACTGAAGACCCTCAGCGGGTTTGAAGCATTTTGCCTTTCTGACAGTTTGATTAGGGATGGATGACTGCCCTCTGCATGCCTAAGATAGGTGTGAAGTGCTGAAGAGCAAGTTCAAGCCCCAGAACAGCCTTGCATGCCCTGTGCTGTACTGAGCTGCAAAGGAAATGCACCTCTCTGTTTAGCAGTGCTGATCACTTCTGTTTCCTCTGCAGCTTTTTGGAACTCAATTTCTCTTCGAAAAACACCTTTGCACTAACAGAAAGGATGGGAAGCACAGCTGGGGGGAGAAACGATAGCTCAAAAGACCTCCATTGTTGAAGGATGGTGGACAAGCCCAGGTTCTGCTTCCACCAACACCAGTACCAAAATTAGCAGTAGTGGCATCACTCCAGTGCAAGAGTCAGCATTATCAACTCACTGGCCTCTGGCTCTGTCTTTGACTGAACTGACAGTCCCTTTGCACCCCAGCATCACCAGCTACAGACAGCCTGACACTGAGCACCCATACTTAGTGTGAACAGGGAAAAAATAACATCTCTTAAGAAGGCCTCAAAGCATTCATGTTAATAAATATTTCCTCCATAATTCAATACAAAAGATTGATAAGAGACTTAAAAATAAAAGCATTAATTTCCAATATGAAACACATTCATAGAAATACAATTTGTCCATTGAAAAACATTGTACAAGCAATGAAATCTTATAAAGAATGCAATCTCTACCTTTACTTCTACCTACAGACAGGAAGATGTGTGTCCAGTTAAGAGGAGGAACAAGAGGAGTATCCATCATGAAGAAGGCAAAAGAGAAGAGAAGGAGAAAGCATAAAAAAACAGAAAAATATGTCACTGGCCATACTCAGAAAAACAAGGAAATGAGTACATTTATGTAGCAGCCAAACCCAACAAAACACAATGTCAAGGAAAAAACAACAGACACACCACAACTAAAGCACAAAGCAAAGCTTAAAGCACCAACAGTACAGCCAGCAATGGCTTGGTTAAGCCCTTTGGCTTTGATTTTCTACTGAGAAATGCCAACTGCTCATGCAAAAACATGAGCCAGTAATATGCCTCAGTCCACATCAAATTCAAAATAGCAAGGGAAACAACAGAATAGGACAGAAAAAAACAAATCTCATGGTTATATATTTGCTAAACATATCTCACCTACCAGAGCAAATGTATTTGTATATAATGTTGACATTGCATATTTACTCACATATATATTTACATATTTTGTATCTATCATATTTTTATGGAGAGTAAATATTTATCAAAAGACAGTATCTGTGAGTTTGTTAGCAAGAAAAGAGAAGCCACTGTTCCCCGATGTGTTATGGATAAAAAAGTGTGGCTAAAGTTGCCAAAAGCCAATAGTTTTCACATTTTTTTGCAGACGAGGGAGTATAGAAAGTGCTGATGATCATACAGACCTGGATAGGTCATTCAAGTCTTCGTGAGCCAGCTGGGTTGCAACTTTTAATTTAAATGGCCAAGTGTAACTGTTTATATAATCCAGTGCTAAATCACAGACCACTACATAGAAATATTCAGTGTTACTGATAATAAAAGTGGCCATCAAAGTTCACTGTCCTGATCACTTCCAACATGCCTTCCTCTGTTAATGGCTCACCATACTCAACTGCATCCTGAGTAACTAGGATATGCTGAAGGGACCTCCCTGCTGGATGCTCCCTCAACAAGTGCTACCTCTGAGTCATGTGCCCAGCTGAACAGTTAGTGGTGATAGAGAAGGAGCTCATTGCTTCCCAGAGTTTAGCCAAATGCTCCACATGCCAAACACTGTGGTTTTGACATGCACCCATAAAAAGCCCAGTTTTCCTATCTTTCCTACAACACAGGGATGTTAAGCAGTACAGAAAGTAAGTGAGCCCCAACTTCACTTCTGATTGTTTCCTAACCTTTCATGATCTCAGAACAGACTTGACCAACAGAATGAAAACTGATTATGGCCTAAGCCTCTCTACAATTCATTGAGATACACAGAAACTACTTCTCTTTTATTCAAGCACCTAATTACTCTTGAGCCTTCATATGCACTATGTTCTATCTTATTAACTTATTGGAGTGCCTAACCTCAGATACGTGCTTACTTAACAGCAAAAAAACCCAAAAACTTTGTGTACATCTAGTCTAGGAAAGCCTCATCAGGCTTTAGAGTCAAAACTCACATTGCCTCCCCATATACAAACAGTTGGTCTGGTCTTTCTTATGCACCACGTGCACGCACCTTGCATTAAGTCTGCTATTGTTTCCCTTCTGCATTCACAAGACTAGAAGGCATCAGCAGTGCTGCTAACTCCTGTGTTCCCACGTCAGCACTGGCACTGCCACTGTCAGAGGAAAACAGAATCACACTTCTTCTCACTTCACCTGTCCTCACCAGCTTCTCACTCCACATCCTCGCAGTGAAAAACAGGACTAATGATCCCATCATGTCACCACTAATAGATCTGTAACTCAGGGCAAGCCGGGATATTAAAATGTGATCTCTGATCTGGGCCTAGATCCCATTTGTAGCCCAATCTCGGGTTAGCCCTGTGTTTCTTCTAAACCATTTTGTTCTGTGCATATTTGAGTATTTTAAATTGCAGACACAAGACAACCAGCCATTATGTGCAATTTTCCTCAGGTTTCATAATGAGTTAGGATCATGCCATGAGGTCTATTAACATACTTTTTGTAATAATTGCACTCTTAAAAATGAAGACCAACATTGAGGTCTACATTTAGTAGGCAGAAGTGGGAGTCATTACAGCTGGCACAAGAAGAAATAAATGGCAAGATAAAATAATTGGTGGGCTGCATGGAAGGGGGAAGCATACCTCTTTTCTGTCCATGGAATCATTTCATGCTCTCTCCTGGGCCCCTGAGTCCCAGGCTGATCAGTAGCCTTGGCTCACAGAACACAGAGGCAAAAATGTAAATGGCTTGACTGGCACTCAGTAGGCTTAGTTGCTTTTGTTATGCAAAGCCCAGCTCAGAAAAGAAGCAGGGACAAAGCTCTTTCATGATCAGTGACTGAAAAAAAGAGAAAGTCAAAGGACTTACCTTGGTCACCCATCATCAGGTGTGAGAGGCCTTTGAGAGAGAAAGAGAGAGAGAGAGAGAGGAAGTAAGAGAAAAGGAAAACTGAAAAAGAAGCAGCAATATCCATGCACACTGCTCGCAATCCAATACCTGTCAGGATTGGAGCTCACATACTTGAATTAGATCAAGTATGGGGGTAGCACACAGGACACAAACATTTGCAGGTGCTGCTTTTCACACTAAACAGGAAAGCATCTGTTGCACGCAGAAAAAACCTGCTGGTCATTGCAGAACTGTGTTTGAGGTTCAGCATATCCCTTGGAGGGCGACTCCAGAGGCACTGCACACCAGTATACCTAAATGGGCTACAAAAGCCAAGGTCTGCAAGGAAAGTCTGCAGGGAACATTTGCTCCTCTGAAGAGATACAGAAATAACTTCTCCTCAGCTGAAGACTTTAAATTCAAGGCTGCACTGGTCAGTAAAAGGGAGGCCATGATCACACCACATCTGCTTCAGATGAAACATCTTGGCTAAATGCATACACATACACAAACATATCCTCATGCTTGAATGTGTGGCTTCGTCATGCATTTTTAGGAGTCTGTCAAGATTGCTCACACTTACTAATCAGACACCAGTACAACAGACATAGTAAGGACTAAAAAAATTACCAGTAACCTATTTAAACACACCTCCATTCCCTTTCTGGGAAGATCTGCAGATTCACTTTCCTAGGGCAGTGTGTTACTTTATGGCTCTACGCTAAAGCTACTCTTTGGTTTCATAATTGAAGGCAAAGCCAGAAAACAGCACAGCTCCCCTCAGCACTGACAGTCACTGACAGCTCTGTAGATCAGGTTATAGTGTTTACTTGGGCTGCTCCAGTCTTCTGTTTTGGCACAAACCTTTTTTGTTTTTACTAAAATCCATATCTAGGCCTAATTTTCAAATATGTTTACTGTACATTTTTTTTTAATATAAACATTGCTTAGGTATTATTTTATATATATTCATGCCCAAGACATTAAGCATTAAGTGACCCATTAGTCAGTTTTGTGACACAAGATATCACAAACCTAACACAACAAAAATGAAGTCCTTCCCACTCAAACCATAAGTGACCCCTTTTGTAGTTGGTTCCCTGACCAACTTCCCTGAGCTTATTACTTCTCTGGATCTCCTACCTCTCAGAGCACTTAGTATGGCAGGGGTTTTGATACATGCACACACACCACACACACCCCATATCTGAAGTCAGTTTTTTAATCAAACAGGGCTGTGACTTTTTAATTTCACAGAGGCTGAGAGGTCAAATGAATTTATTAGAATGAGAATTTTCAACAAGCAGCATGCTGAGTTTGAATTTGTTTGTTTCTCTCTCTTTTATATTTTTCCTTTGCGTTGGCTGAAGAAATCTAAAATCCAGATCATCCTAAGAATATGTTCACCCACAGAGAACTCCAAGATAGATAAGGGGATTAATAATTGTACAGTCTAAGGAATGCAAATATCTTAATGTTCTTGAAGATTACTGTGGATTTAGAAAAATAATCAGAAACACAACATAGGTTTAGATTTTTTTAGCTCTTTTAGCTATAAATAAACATAGCAGATTTGATACTGGAGGACATTTCTGGATTAATTTAGAAGATACAATTCAGTGAATTTGTGTCTCTACTTATGGCCACTGACCCCATCATTCTTGATAGGCAAATTTTAGGTCTGACCAAATGGACACTCGGAAGTCACTGTAAAAGGCAAGAAGACAAAAGTATAATTATTAGGACCTACAAAACACAGAGGTCCTGTAGCAATGGCATAAAAAGAGAAAAGGCTAGAAGGTGTCACTATGACGTGCAGCTGAAGCTGGCTGAACAGGGAAAGGACATCAGATCTGAAGCAGAGATAGGGGTCCTCAGCCCTTGTACACCGTGGGAAAGGAAAGTCATGCCTAAGAGGCCCAGCACGAATAGATGCAACTGCTAGAGATGGCAGGAGTTTTGTCCACTTGAATACGGATGAAGAGAAACCTCCAGAGAAGGTTCAAAGCAAGAGTCTGCATTAAAAATCCTGAATCACACCATAAGATGATCCCTTCCCTCTCCACCAGCCATGGAGGAGCCATAAAAACACCCTCAAAATGTCAGAAATGTCACATCCCTTTTCGTCCTTTATCCCCAGGAGGCCAGTGCTGTGTCCCCTATCTGTCAGGCACATCAGCCAGATGCAGCCCCAAGCCTTTTGCCTGCAGTTAAGGAGTGAGAGCAACCCCCAAATATACCCACTATTGTGGTCCCTGGTTTAGCCTTGGTTCAAATGCCTTCAAAGGAAAGTGTCCAGCAGCTGTGGTATCCTATGTACCTCTTGATCTTCCAGTCCCAACTGAACAACGAAAGCAGGGAGATAAATGAAAAATAGTGCACTCCCCCTAAATGCTACTTTTTCCTTTTTAAAACATGAAGAAAAAGGAGGGTAGATTTGGAGATAGAGCAAAAAATCAATATTATATCTTAAATTGTCCATCAACACAGATCCTTATTTTAACAAAGAGAACACCAACAGAATTCCAGATTCATTATTAGATAGAGTAATAAAACATTATGAAATAATATATCAGCTTTTCTCATCTGAAAATTTTCCTCCCTTGCAATTTAAAGTAGGAGTGAAAATGAGTGTGTTTATCTCCAGCAAAACGTAATTAACCAAAACCTTCAACTGCTGAGATATAAAATCTGTGACATTTGCAGCATGTGCAACAAAGGCCTCAAACTAGTCAGAGTAAACTCAACGTAGAAAACATGAACTGACATACTTGTCTCACCTTTACATCAGTTCCAAGACATGACAAATGCAAGCATTGTATGAATTGTTCAGACCTGCAAACTAGACCAGACTTTGCCAGAATAGTGGGGCTAGTTGGGTGTGGAGCTAGTTGGGTATCAGTCATAAAGACCAGCAAAGTTTGCAGCAGGCTCAAGATGCTAAATGAACTCATCAGGTCTGTGCTGTGCATTATTTACATATTCTACCATTGTTTGTGCCAATAGCCATCCCATTTTTATAGAGGAATCCTATAAGAAAATCTGAGTTTTCACCTAAATCCAGGTGAAACATGCTTTCTGTTTAATCTTAGATTTGTTCAACAAGAAACCCTGATTATAATCTCAGAACTGCAAACCCAGACAGTGTAGAACTAGGAAAATGTTGACACAAATCTGCATGAATTCCAATGGTCAAGGGATTGTATGCTTCTTCTAAATCAATCTACTCATCCTTATAATAATTTGCTGGCTGGGCACAATTGCTGGCCAACAAAAATGGTGTGTAGCAAGTGCTGTCTGTAAAGAAATTTTATGTCAAAGTCAAGAATCTGGTGATTTTCTATTCATGAACTTCAAACATGCACCACAGTAAGGACAACCCCATGGCTTCAGAAGAAGACAGGTTTTTTAGATGATGATAAGCATCTGCTCGTGCTCAGCCTCTGGAGCCCCAGCTTCTTCAGACATTTGGCAGTAATGTGAAGCAAAATCGGCCTGCTTCTTCAGAACATCAGTTTGTTATTAAAATAATATGTCCATTGCTGAGGGCAGACAGACATATAAACTCTGCTGTCTGGCCATGATTTATGTCTGCCACAACTGATTTTTCCTATTTAGGTCTGGGAGGTTTTTTTAATATTTCTTTAACCTACTACCAAATCAGTATTATTTTCTTAAAGGTTATTACTAATATCCCTTGATCTCAGAGTAACATTTCAAAGAACTACTTTTTAAAAAAAATTCGTGAACCATCTGCTTTCTATATCAAAATAGTAAAATCAAGCTCTAATTGTACAAAGTATCAAGGGCCAACATTAGATACTTAATGAAGCCAGAAGGACATTTTTAAAAGTAGCTTCAGAGTTCAACAGTATGAAAGAGCAATGTAGTTAAACAGCAGTCTTCATCTTTAAGGATTTGCTAGGGGCAATTTCCAGTGTGGAGGAGAAAATGAGGGAAACCTTGGAGGCAGTTTGAATCCTACTCACCCCCCACTTTGATACTTAGGACTTAAAATGGAAAATAAAAGGTGGGGATAGCACAGAACACAGCTGAGAGTGACAAGTGATTGCAGTAACAAAGGAAGATGGACTCCTTCATCTAGTTAATTACAGCTTGTCCCGTACTACTGGGCTTATACACGTGTGTGTGGGTGTGCATGCACTGCTCAATTGCTCCATTAAGGCAGGCAGCCTCAGTATTTCCCTTTTAACTATGCTGCCAGATGATTAGCCCAAAAGCTCTTAATGAATGGGAAAAGAGACTGCCAGGCAGCAGCAGCAACCCAGATCTCCCCAGGGGCAAGCTTGCCCACAGAGGATCCTTTTTCTTGGTATCAAGCTCCATGACCCATTCAGACAACAACAGGGCCAGCTGCAATGTATGTCTGAGACAGGACACCAGGCCCTCTAGTCTATCCTTTATGGCAAAGCTGAAGAAAGAAATCGTGCAAAGCAGAGATTCTTCCAGAAATAAAATGACATCCACTACAGAGAAGAGCACTCTGATGATTAATGGAGACTGTTGTTTTCACCTCCTTTCCGAACTTCATAAAATTAGCAATTCCTTAAGAAACAGGCCTTTCTTTACTCTGAGCCTCATGCTCCAGCTCCATCAACAGTTCCCTTTTCTAGTTCAGGAGGAAAGCTGACAAGAACCTTGTCTTCCACGTGGTCCCTCATAAAATAGCCATCTTGAGGCTTTCTAAAGCCCAAAGTCCAAGGAAAATTGCCTAAGAATTCACAGGTACCACAAAAGGGGCATTCCAGCAGGGCCAAAGGATAGGACTCAGAGGAAGAAGCAAAACCCTTGTCTTGAGAGATGTAAAGAATGGATAAAGAGGAAAAATCATTCTGCAGTCCTGTTAAGACTTCTTACCTGTTAGACAGGTCAGCTTTACCAGGAGGATGACCTGATTCCTTGGCTGCTGGCATACATGGTGCCTTTTTTTTCCAAGCTGGGCAAAGAAGTAGCACAGGCTGGGGAGCCGTCAGTTTTCTTTGATTCAACCATGACATGCACAACAGCCAAGGGGCTTTTCTCAGACCCCAGCAGTGAGGCCAGTCGGGAGTGCAGTTTTGTTATTGTAGCCGCAGGCCCACTTCCAATCCAATTACACACAACAGCTGTGTTAGCTCCTCTTTTCCATCCCCTTTCCTTCCTCTGCTATGTAATTCCAGGATCGGTTTTGTCATTATCAGGGGCAGTGAGTCAGGGTGAGTGGCATCTACTCTGAGTGATCAAAGGAATAAGAGCATGAGGTAGAAGCCAAAGAGAAAGTTGTTTACCCCACTGTCTATGGAACCAATAGCAATTGAAAAATATTGCCCTTTCACCCCTGGCAGAAACAGTATTCTGACATTGCACGTGGCATACTCCTAGAAGTATTCACACAGGGAGGGCTACAAACATGATGGTGTTAGAAAGCATGAAAGCAAACATGCAAGTGCTCACATAGATGGCCGCACATACAAGAGAATGTGTGCAGGTAGCAAGACCTGGGGGTGAATGCATTTTATGGCTGATCCATAAGAAGGTGCGTATCACTGCTAATCAGAGCACCTGATCAAGGAGGTGCACAAGCTGGGGAAAGAACTGTTAGGCACGGAATAGAATTCTTCAGCTTAGACAATACATATCCGACTATATATGTGATAGTGGGAAAATCCCAATTAAGACAGAGCAGGTGAACAGGAAATACCTTTTTCCCAGTTTGTGGGAAACAGAAGGAGTAGGAGTAACTGAATTAAATTCTCAAGTACCAGGTGTAAAAACAGCTGAAATAAGGTATTTTTTTAAAGATGGATTTTGAAAGATTAAAGACCTGTATCAAAAATGTGCTAGTATGCTTGTGCTTTCAAGGATCTCTGTATCTTTATGAAAGAGTTGCTCAGGCAAACAAGGATGAATTTTTCCTCAGGGAACTACCTAGATAATGTCTACTGGGTTGTGCCCATTCACTTACATGCAAACTCTACTCAGCAGTAAAATCATGACAGCAAAATTACCAGAACTTAATCTCTTAGCCTCCCCCCAAAAACATCTAAGATCTCTCCGACAGTGGGCATAAGCATGGTATGAATAGAAAGAGCACTATTTAAACTTTTACACCCTCCAGGTATCAGTAACAGCCACCACAATATCAAGAACCCATACTTCATGCTTTCTCCTGCATAAATTCTTCCACTAAAAAACATACGTGAGACAGGAGCATATAACTTGCTCCTTGATCTACTGGTCTTTTCCCAACTATTTATCTTTCAGAACCTACACCACTGGTAAAGAATACAAGGAGCAAAGAAAGGAGCAGATATCATGCAGAGGTGACAGAGGCACATTCTAGTCTCTGCTGCACACCACTTCCCAGCCAAGGCACTCAACCTCTGTATTAAGGCTCTTAACCTCCACAGTGTTCAGCCCAAGCACTCTAAGCATATTGTGAAGGTGAGATGTGACTGTGGCTAAATCCCAATGGGAAAACTGAAGTACTAAAAGGAGAAGTTATTTCTCCTCTACATGACATAGCGAGCCAGTGACTCAGCTGAGTGGAGACAGCAACAATCCCAACTCCAGAGCACTGCTCACAATGTAGTATTGTTACTTCATGACTGGGTATATAACATTTTCAGGACAGGTGAGCTAACATCTAACAAACTTCTTTCATTTGTGAAATAAGCCAGATGGGATCAAGTTGGCTCTTGAAACAAGCGTAGCTCGTGAGTCCCTGTTGCTAGAGCACTCTTCTTCACAAGCAGAGACCTCACATCCAGGAAAGGCTCACGCCACTCATTTCCATTTACTTAGAACAAAACCGATTTCTTTGCACCTTGCAGAAACTGTACTCAGCAGAATCCTGTGGTCCCCACTGGTGCTAGCCCCAGCCTATTCACAGCTACCTCCTCTTACTGGGGAATTAGTTCTAACCAGTCTATTCAACAATAATGAATACTTAGTTAATCAGCGGGCTCTTTACGACCCTTCTGCTGCCTGTGGTAGTTACCACTAGCTCATAAAATCCCTAATTTGTCTTTCAAACCGTAGATGGTTAAAGTAACCATTTTGACAGGGGCCTGGGGCTCTGTCCTCACAATACAGATTAGCTGGAAAGTCAAATAGGTGGAAAGTCTCTGCACAGCTTGGCAGAGAGGAAGTGTAGACCCAAAACCTCTGGGAGGTCTAAGTCCCTGCCCAGGCACACAGCACTGCTACTGTACCCCCCAGGGGTGAATTGAGTAGAAGGATGAGACCTCATAGGAGTAAACAGTGAAAGAGCCCCATAATGAGGTGTGGTTAATTGTCAGGCTGAAAACATTGGGAAAGAGTGAGGGAGCACATGAAAAAGAGCACTCACGTGTGACTAGAAATCCCTGTGACAAAACACACAGCAGTCCTGAGAATAAGAACATATGTGTATGAGCAATGGGGAGAATAAAAAATGCATATCCAAGTATATAAATTATGAAAAAACAGGGCAGTGGGGCAGAAGAGCAGTCAGGAAGCAGAAGGATGGTGCTCACACTAACAGCAGTATGGTCCTGTGGCACTAGATGTTCCACCTCTGCTTGGGCCCTTACTAGTGATGCTATCATCTCCCGCACACCATGAGATACCTCTGATGTTGTTTGAGGCAACACTTGTTCTTGGCATAATATCATGAGTCCTACTAGTAGTGCACAGCAAGGCCATGCCTTCTCAATTCAACCATCCTCCTCTGCGACAGACATTAACATCTTCAAGGTATGGTGTGGTGGAGAGACTTGTGACCCTAAGCCTCTGGTGCAAGTCCTGTCAGATCCAGCCAAGATAAAAGGAAACAGGAGTTCCTGGACACCTCAGATTGGGGTAGATATGGTACAGTTTCACCCCCTAGGTAGCTGAAAATATTCAATGTTACAGTTGAAAGAGCCTTTCTTTCCAAGGCATGCCAAGCAACATTTGCCATTTGGCCACTTCCAACCCCACTGTTGCCAGCTGACATGCACACAGAATGCAAAGGGCCTCAGTAGAACAAAAAGAGGGCTGACAAGAGAAGCCAAAAAATTACCCGAGTTGCTTGCCCTCACTGTGTCTCCCTGAAGTGTTGCACAAAATCTGATTATTCCAGTGTAGAAGAGAAGCAAATTGAACAGAGAAATTCCTGGTCCAGATTAGGTTTAGCAAAAGTTATTCAGAGAGCTGAGAAGGAAAAGAACTTTGACTCTCCCATCATCCCACTTCAGCCTGGGCAATGTCAGCTGCTTCTTTGGGCTCTCATTTCCATTTCACATAATGATAAACCAGGTGGAGCTGCCTGAGTGTGAGTTAAAAATTAGTCTCTTAAACTTCATTGACAACAGGATGTGGACTAGAGAGTAAAGTGGTCTAGTTCAACTAACCCTTGTAGCTGAAGTTGGGGGACTCCGATCCTTTTGACAATGAGACAGCAAACTGAGGAGGGAGGTTTGGGGTTCTCTGTGGTAATATATATCCTTGTGAAAGAATTCAAAAAATAAACAAGCACATAAAACACACATTCCTTTTTCCTTTTAAATTAATCATTTGTGCCCTGGTGGAAATAAAATTTTGATACTTAAATAAGACCACACATTCACATTCAGCCAGAAAGATACTCACTGTTTTTTAAAAATGTAAAATAAAGTAACAACAAAAAATCCATTTGTAGTGGAACTGAAACTCAACAGGTTATCAGTGGGAGTAGCAAATGGAGTAGACTGAAGTAGGAGAAAGAAAATGACTGAACTAGATTTACATGCCAGACTACACACAGATGTATCAGATATATCCTGTATACAAAGCAGTGTTCAATGCCAGGTTAATTAGCAATACAAGCAACTGCTTTTCATGTCATTTTCATTCAGAAAACATCCCTTTAACTGACCAGCACAGTGTAGTCTCTGAAAAAGGAAGTTTGTGACCTTTGCTACTACAGAGCCCTCCTTTCAGCAAAGACTGTTCAATACAGACCTCGTGACATCCAGTAGGAAGATTTGTTCTGTACACTCTCAGAAAGTGGGATGAGATTTCTGCCCCAGTAACTTCCCAACACCACTCCTTAAAGAGCAGCCTTTCCACTCGGCAAAAGCAACACTTACCTGGAATATGAGTGACATCTGCCGAGGTGTTTTCATGGCAAGCAGAAGGGAGAAAAAGAAGAGAGAGAAAGAGAAGAGAAAAAAAGCCATTAGAGATGCACACAGAAACTCAGCATCCTTGCATGGAAATCAATTTCATGCAAAACCAGAAGTAATTAGGTTTCTTTGAAGGCCACCCATCTGCAGCCAAGCACGCCGCCATGCAAGGGAGGAGACACTGGCTCCCTCTCCGCTGTGCATGTAAAAGTGAATCCACCGTCATATCTGTCCGGAGAGAGAGTTCCTGGAATCAGATAGAACCAAGCCACATCAGTTTCTGTAAGAATATTGGTTAAAATATTCTACTGTTTTTCGCACACAAATGCAAAAGAAAGAAACAAAAAACAACCTTCCTGCAGGAGGTTTCTATAGCACATAAATTCAAGCAAGTTTTCAGAAAGATAGAAAAGAACCTGCTCCCCTTTTACATGGGGCCATGTGAATTTATGACCAGGTGTAAGACACTCAATATAGTCCCAAAGTCTAGAAGAGAGACCATTCCTTTTCATTCCTCTTGCCCATCATTCCCCAAACAACATCCTTCATTGCAGACAGCAGTAAAAGTAGGGGAGAAGGAGTGTGCCAGAGGCTTGCACATCCCACATGTTGTCTTTTCACAAGTTGGTAAATCAATCACACAAATCTCAAAATAAGTCGTCTAAAAAAGGGAGAAGCAAGACTATGTAAGTCATAGTACTGATCACAGAAAAGGCGTATCTTTGAATGTAGTGTCTGTTTTGGGCAGTGCCCACCAATCCCAGAGAATCTCATAACTTTTTTAGCATCCCAAATTTAGTCTTGCTCTGAATAGCTACACTTACCATAACACCAGGAGGGAGGAACCAAAATCTCATGGGATTAGATTAGATTAACATGTTCCTTGCAAGGCAGCCGTCAAAAAAACTAACAAAAAAAAAAAAACACTAACAAAACAAACACACAAAAAAACGCCCACTTGTTAGCATTCTCCCCTGGAGGCTTGTACCCTGCCCAGGAGTTGTGCTGTTAGAGGTGTCACCTTTCCAGGAAGACTTCAAAGCAATACATTATTGATTTGGACTACAGATCTCAGACCACTTCTGCCACAAGTCTAGGAGCATGACATGCTGGGTGCATTGGCCTCACACCAAGGTCTAAGAATGTATTCTCCTATCCCAAATGTACCCACCAATTTCCATCAGTATTCCCCCCTCCTGTCCAAACCCACTGTGTTACTGTGAAACTGGTGCCACATGTCTTCCTGAGACAATTGCATTTCAGTGGTGAGTGATTTCTGTTCATGTTGCTTTTTGTTTATCACTTTCTGTTGCTGTTTGCTTATCACTTCGTAATGGCTCCAAAACCATTTGAAGAAAAGTCCCTCTAGTACATCACATATATATCAAGCCATCCTTCCCTAAGGAGGTAACAACCTAAATAGAACAATGCACAAAGAGGGGAGGGACTATTGCATTGGCTCATTTAATTTCCGTAGCTTCTACTAAACATATATGTCAGATCTGATGAGGGTTATTTGTTTGTTTTCCTCTTTTAACACATAATTGTATCTAAGAACTGGTGTCTTGGCATGCAAGCCTGGAAGGACACTTAGCACTGAAAGTATACCTGAAAGTAAATACCTGTATGTAGTCAAAGAAAACAGGTGTCAGGCAGCAATGCATGCACTGAGGATGGAAAGCAAAAGGAGGTGAGAGCAGGGGCAGAAGGAAGGATCAGTAGCAGTTAGAGATGATCACGTATCTCCAAAGAGTAGAAGTGAGCACTGCAAGGTATTGCAAATGTTTCTGATAATCCAGAAGCTGCCCAAAAACCTATTCTAAGTAAGTAAAAAGCTCTAGACCCATGTTGTTTTATCAGCCTCCCTGCATGCATGACAATGGAGCAGGCATGGGGCTACCTCCTGGGGCCTGGAACAGCAGGCAGCCTCACCAGAGTGTCTGTGCTCCAGGAGGAAATCTGTGGGATATCTAGGGAATAAAAAGCATCAGCAGATAGAAAGGGCAAAGGAAAGAGCTAACCAAGAGTGAACAAGGGATAAACACATTAAGTAAATAAGAGGCAGTGGGCTGTAACTGATACACTGCTTGAAATAATACTTATTTAACTATGAGAGAATTAAACAGGTCATGAAGCTGTTAAAGAAGGGGAACAATAAAGTGCTAAGAGCTAACATATGCATCTCTAAAATGTAGTTTCTTTTTACCTGTATTTTTACCTATATTTTTTGTTCCCCTGTCCCTAAGCACAGGTATCCCACATCTTGACTGACTTTACTCTTAACTTTCTTTTTGCTGTATTTTCTTTTGAAATTTTCCATCCAACACAATTTCTGTATACACTAGTTGTATCACAAAGGTCACTGTCTGCACCCCTGTGATGCTCTTGCAGTATTTACCTACATGGTAGCCCGGGTCACTACTGTTACTTTCCATACTAAATAAAAAAGGAGTTTCCTGCATTGCAGACACCCCCCCATGTGGTATCTACTGGCAAATGCTGATTTTCAAATGGTGAAACTACTCAGTTTTTATTTTAAAGCAACACAAGAAAGCACTGCTTTCTTTGTGAAGACAAAAATAACATATAGCCAGTCAGCCCTCACAAAGACCCTACAATAAATACCAGTGTCACAGACAATGAAAACTGCCATGCAAGTCACAGAATCACAGAATATTCTGAGTTGGAAGGGACCCACAGGGACCATCAAGTCCAACCCTTGGCCCTACACAGGACAGCCCCAAGAATCAAATCATGTGCCTGAGAGCATTGTCCAAATGCTTCTTGAACTCTGTCAGGCTCGGTGCTGTGACCACTTCCCTGGGGAACCTGTTCCAGTGCCCAACCACACTCTGGGTGAAGAACACTTTCCTAATATCCACAATTTAAGTCCTCATTTGAAACACCTAACACCTCTGCAGTGTTGGTATGCCACTCCACTGCAGAGCACAATTAAAACCGTGGTTGCAATATCGACAGAAGGGACCCACCACTACCTTATGGCTGATGGCTCCACAATTAGGAGAAACCTCATGCCTAAAGAATTGTAGAAGACAGAGATGGCATACAGGCAGAGTGACCAGATTTGGGGAGTTGAGTTGACTCTCCTTTGGACCCTGTCATCTGAGATGTTCTCTCAATTCTCTTCAAGTTTTTCTAGTTTGTTTAGAAAAGGACTGTTTGATACATGTCCCCACTCTCTTCCATCAGCAGTACCGTCCTCTCCCCACACGGGTCTCCTCCCTGACAAAGGGACTGAGGAGGCACAGCATTCCAATTAAACAAGGAGCATGCAGAACCCTCAGCTAGCAAAAAAATCCAGTGACCATGGGACTTACTTCCTCGTGGATGACGGTTTCTCCACTTTTTTCAGCTCAGAGCAGTTCAAACACAGAAAGGTCTGCCTCTTAACAAAAGACAAGGCATAGTTTGCTTTATCCTATACACGGGAGTCCATTTATTGTTCCTTTGTAAAGGGCTGAGCCGCAAGCCGGTGCTGTTTGCTTTTGTTCTTTGATGCTAATAGCTGGGTTGAAAGAGGGATCAGCAGGGCTGCTGCCTTTGTCTGGTACAGCCTCAACCATCTGGGTGGGGTGGAAGGGAAGCAGGAGGATGAAGGCGAGCAGGAGGAACAAAGCAAACATTTTTACAGCTCCGATCATTTTCATGCCTGTACAGGAAACATCCAAGGTATTTTTTACTCTAACCTTTTTAACAAGAAGTTTAGCAAAAAGGGGAGGTTTCATGAGAGTGCACTTCTCTCCAGCTGGAAGACAAGGACAGCACAGACCCCCCATGCATACCAGCCCAAGAAACCTACTTTTGTTTGCATCTCTGTGGTCCATTCAGTCTTGTCCCTTGCTTCGATGTGTTGTGTACACCTGTCCTCTGCCAGCTAAAGACCTCTGACTGAAATCCTACATCTCAAACAAGTTGGCAGGTGGAAGCATCCTAGGCTAAGTGGAAATAAGCACCTAGAAGTGAATGGCACTGTCTTGTACTATGAGTCCCTAAAGTCCACTAGCATCCCCCTCCAGCATTCTCTCTGAACACCGGTGTATGGAGAGGACTGGAGAGCAGACAGAAGCTGGGGAGAGAACGAGGGCAAAAGTCATAACACTTAGAGGCATTTTTTGTCATAGGAGACCCACTCTCAAATAAGAGGAGATTCAGCTTTTAAACAGGAAAATTACTGTATTTTGAAGCTTATTCAGATACTGATACCTAAAAAAGTTTTTCTAAAGCAGATTTGGCTCTTATTCTGCAAATACAGAAAGTGGATATAGGTAAAATTTCACTGACAGAAGCATGAATCATTGGGAACTCAGTCACTTAATTTGACTTACTGACATATATATATGTATATATAAACTGTCCAGGGACCATAGATTGATCCATTTATGGCAGCCTGTAAAATGATTGAAAAGATATGATGAGCCAGCCTAGACTCCTGCAGTGTGGTAGTAAGAGAAGTTGGTTACTCAGAAGTTGGTGACTTCCTCTTAACTGAGCTCTGATGCAACATTTTAACAATATGAAGAGCTACAGTTTAGCTCAGCTAGAAAGCCCTCAAATTGCCATGAGCAAATTCTTCATTAATTTGATACTTCATCAAACAAAATGTTAATTCCAGATGCTTATTTGGCAAGTGGTCTTATTCCATCCTAATCTGTCTGTTAAGGTAAAGCTGACCATATGGTCCTACTCCACCTCCTACAGACTCCTCGTCTTTCTCTTCAGTGCTTCAAAGCCTTCTGGGAGGGTTACAGCAACTCAAAAAAAAAAAAAAA
>VXAY01007648.1:636860-713807 GCA_013399855.1 Oxyruncus cristatus
GGCACTTTGATTGTATACACAGCTGCTAACAAAAATTTGCTTGGGTAAAGATGGGGTCTGTAATAAGATCAATTCCAACATTAGCACATCCCTATGGTGCCCATGCTCACACAGGAGACAGACATTTTGAAGATTGTTGTATTTACGGTTAACTAGGTTAGAATCTTGGCTCCACTGAATTAATAAAATACTTGAAAGTTATTTTAAGAATGTCATGATTTCATCCTTCATATTTACTTAACATCTTTTGTCTCACAATGGTAGTAGAATCCATCACTGGTATCCTTCCACTGATTCCAACAGAATTGCCACAAAAGTAAATTTGACCAATTCTATTTAATTTGCTTAATGTTTAGGATACTGAAACAAATCCAAGACCACTCCAGTCTATGATGTCTGTCACTGAGCTACACCCTGGGATCATGAAGAACTTCACAGTACTAGCAGGTGTAGGCCTTATTGTCTCACTCCAGAAGAATAGGACCCTGTAATTTGTGTTAATGGAGTGTTGAACACTTCTGATTTTATTCAGTAGAGATAAGTGGTGACACATACACAAACAAGTTCATTACAATCAATTACATTTCTCTGTGTCCTTTGTCCTATGGGATCTCTTAGGCTGCCAGTCTCTCGGGAATAGTATTCACTTGATGTGTTGCATAGAATTGCAGACATTTGTGGTACTGTGCCTTTGCACAGCTAATACTTGGGATCCCAAAGCACTTATTAGCTGTGAATATAGGAATCATTCATCCAGTACTGAAAAGCAGCCAGCTCTGAGGTGAAAGAGACAGATGTTTAACAGCTTATGGGAACGCCATACAGCAGTTTAGCATGTCAGAGTTAGAACAGCAAGAACTACTTAAAGAGGCAGAATGAAACTTGGCTGATTGGCACTAAAAGTGCCATGTGATTTTAAAGCACTTGTGATTTAAATGAGGTGAAGGGATTTGATTTCAAATCTTATCTGAATGATTAACAGTGATTTGAGGCCTCAAATGCTCTCCTCCAGACTGTGTACATTAATGTTGTGGGCAACCTGCCCTCTCCACAGGGTCAAATGTGAGGTCAACTGACCTGTGCCTGAGTATGTCATCCTCCAAAGCATACAAAATTTGAGTGGATCCTTTTCCCGCTAAAGAAAATGGACCCTATACCTTAAGGAGCCAAGCTTTCTCCTCTAAGGCAACCAAGATATCCAGGCAGAGTGAGCACTAGAGCTAGCTGGGGAGACATTTGTAAACCTGTCAACCACTATGGTTTCACAACAGTTGCCTGGCCATTTAGAAAAGTGCTTTCATATCAACATGGTATAGATGGATTAGGTATGCCTGCTGCTTTCAGAAACCAATGCACAGAGCTACTTAGCTCCAGCAAGAGCAAAAATACCCAAGAAAAATCTTAGAGAAATGAATTCCTAATAATCCCTCTAATTAACTCTGTATCATTACTATTCTTAGATAAAGTTACTTGCTGATTTCACAGCTTTCAGTGAAAGTACCATCCTCTCCCACACATCCCAACAAATACACTCATGTACATTCCTCAGGGCCCTGGCTACACTGCTGGCGAAAAAGTCATTAGTTCTGTAGCCCACTACTAGCAAAATCCGACTGGAATTTAATTACTCAGTGCCCTCCAAAAATTTGTTGATCTTCACTTAAGCTGCCTAGATACAATGCTTGAGCGCTCCAGGATGAAACTTCTTTATGTTTCATCCTAGGGGCCTGGGCACTGGAAGAAACAGAGGATTTCCTCCCTGCTATTTTGCACAATACCCCCATACATCTACATTCAGACAGTTATGTCCCCAGTTCTGTGGGGCGCACAAAGACGGATAACTGTGTAACTTCTGAAGGGAAGATGTAAGCAAGAAACTACTTTTCCTGATACAGAAAAACCAGAGTGCCCTTCATATCACCAGAGATAGAATGAGAAGAAAGTTATGGTGCTGAAAGTCTAATGTTAGAAAAACTTGGCAGCAACAGGGTAGTTATGCTCTGGAATAGCTTGGCTACTGAGAGTTTACCAAACAGCATTGAAGACTATTAAGAAAAGACTAGACAAGTGTTTCTCATTAATATTTTAGATTCACCTGATCCTGTCTTAGAAAGACTAGTAGTCCCCTGGGACCTTTTTCAATCCCATTTTCTATGATTTTATTATTCTAATTCAAAACACACTCTACCCAGACAATCCCGTCAGTAACATCTGCCAGGCATCATAAGCTAGCAGCAGGGCAGCCACCAAGGCCAAGCCTCTGACAGCAGCCATGCACAGGTACTCAGGGAAGAGTCAAAGAAACTGAGAAAATTCACAGTACCATTATTAACAGCTTGCATCAAAGTGCTTATCACTCCTTACTGGACTTTTCCCTCTTTGCATTTGTCAGGTCTCTTCTGGAACTAGAATTGCTGTGGTGTGGAACTGGTTTTGCATGTTCATTTAAAACCTGCAGCTGAATGTACCACATTGGGTATCCCCAACCAGTTGCTTTTAAAAATACTATGAATAAACATTCTCTATTCAGCATCACCACAACATTCTTGATTATAACTATCTATCTCACCTCCTGCTTTACCCACTTCTTGTGCAAACTGAAGAATGCTAGTCCATCAAGACCCTCTGCATATGGCAGGCATTCTGTACCTACAGTGAAAAGACATCTAAGCTATCTACAGCATGAGCAGTTTTGAAGTTTATCCTTGAGTTAGTCGTACCAGGACATTCGTATAACTAGTAAATTTTAGCGCAGGTCTAAACCCATCTGAGGCTTGTCCCTCCCCTAGGGGCATACAGTACTACCAATCTGGCCAAATCTCCAATGAGAACAAACCTATTATTCTCGTCAGAAACACGGATTGAAAAGTTTATGAATAAGAAATGCAGACTGTGTTTGAACAAATCAGCCTAAGAACACTCTACCTCTCTGAAGACCCTTGTTCGTCACCAGAGCCTGGTGCAGATCCAGACCCTCTCTTCTCTTTCAGTATCATGCCCACAAGTCCTATAAAGAGTACTTATCTGCCCTAGAATTCACTTGCAATCCTCGGGCCAAGAACAAGCTATAGCTCCGGTGTCCACAGGACAAACAAAACACGTCACAGAATAAAATGGACACTCTTGATAGCATGTGCCCAAGTTACACACATACAGTACACTGTCTCCTCCACAAACACTATGATTTGTCATTCCATGTTCCAGGCAAACAGCAAAAGTCATCATATGGTTCAACATATTACATACTGGAAGTTCCAAAGTTCTTTTCCACTTAAGAGGCCACTCACAGCAGAGGGAGAAAAAGGACTTTCCTGCCTTTAGCTACAATATTTGGGACCACTATTTATAAAGCATCCATGTATTAGGAGCTGTTGCAGGGTCACACAGAAAGTTGTTTTTCAGTTTTATTAGGTCATCTTCAGTGGTAAAGAGAGGAAGATGATTTCTCTTTCTCGTGGATGAAACAAGAACCTATGACTTTCTAAAAGCATACATTGTTTATACTTCTGCCTGTTTTTTCACACTTCTCTAACATTACCTAGGCATCTCTGTATCTGCTCCCATACACACACTTAGGGCTGGAAACTCTTATCGTCCTTCTGATTTCCTTTCAAGGTGAGAAAGTCTCACACTTTGCAAAGCCTTTCAAAAACTACTTGCAAGAGAGTTACATTCCCGTGGTATGTCTTAATTACAACTGAAACTATGTTCCCATTATGGGCCAAATTTTCTCCTGACTTTAACAAGACCTAAACCAACCAGCGTGGCACTTCAGTGGCTGCATCATGTCATAGCAAGAGTTACTCTTGTAAGCTGGAGGTGACTCACACAACAGATCTTAGGGATACAGAAGTCAGTTTTCTCCAACGGTCTTCTTATTTTAATTGATTTAGGCATCAGGAAGGGATGGCAACTGGACGTATGTCCCTAAATAAAATACCCTCCCTCCCAGGAATGCCTTTGCTGGATTCACCAACATAGTTGGTTCTTCTCAGTTCTCTCAGATCTGGCAAAGTCAGTAATGCTAGAAGATTATCAGGACATAAAGACAATCAGGAGCTTGATGATGCTGATGCCTACAGTGGATTTTCCCAAGCTGACCACCATGAAAATTAACCTATTTCTGAGCAGTCTTGTGACTTATACTAAAAAGTGAACTAGCCATGTGACCCAAGAAGCTGAAACTAGTTTCATCGCAGGCAGCCTGCAATCTGCTCAAAGTACTGAAAACAGGTGTTTCACCTTTGTCTGCATCACTTGCAAAGCAGACACAGAGACTGGAAACCCACCATATGGCACAGAAAAAGTACCTCTCCTCCCACTGAGGAAGAACCTGCACACATGCTGAGTATTTTCAGCTTTGTCTTGTTCTCAGAACGTCACCATGACAGCTACCAAAGGCATTTACTACCACAAAATCCATTGCAAAATGTGCTGCCTCCATTCCTCTCTTATCACCCATAAAATGATGGATGCAAATGAACTTTGGGCATATTCCCTATGACAAATACAGCAGTGAAGATATTCAATAAATAGTAACACAAAGAACAGAAAAGGGAGTTAACACAAGAAGATTTGGGGTAAAAACCATGATAAGTACACAGCGAAAGGGTTCGTTAAGCCTATGAAATGGTCCAAGCGATAATCTATTTGCTGTACCCAGTCTTGGAATTAATAAAACAAATCCCTCGATACATCTGACAGAGTTATTAGAGGATATTAATATTCCCCTCAGAGCAATCCGAAGAACTAGAAATGGAATCACAGAATGCTGTGACTAGCCTAGTCAGGCAAGAGTTGAGGGAGAAGAAGGGGGTCCCTTCTCCAAATCCACCTGATTCTCATTGTCAGCACTGCTTATTCCTGCCCAGCCTGCTCTGGAAAGTGTCAGAGGCTGCAGAACAAGGGACAAAGCTGAAAGAGGAAAACACCCCATCCTCCCTTCTGCTGCCAACTCAATCTTACAGGAGGCAGGAAGAAAGATGCTGTGCCACTGGCTGAGCTCTGTGATATCTGAGCCCTTCCCTACTCACAGCAGGAGGGGGTGTCAGGCCACAGCAGGGAGGATGTCCTGCTATGACACTGGTCTCAGAGGCCACCACCTGAGCTCTGAAGAAGAAAAAGCTCTTGGAGAGTTGGAGAGCAAGGAACACACCTTTATCTGGTTACACCTGGCACTTACAGTGCCATATGCCAACATTCTTCGTGCTGCATTGCACCATCCGCAGATGCAAATGGCATATTACATCCATCTGCAAGGTACATGGACGTCCCAGAAAAATTGAGAGGTGGCATTTTCCGCATTAGAAGAGACCTCCAGCAGGCTCCACGCAACAGCCCAGTTATTGTATCATCATTACCACAGTACCTCTTTGTTGGAAGGTCTAAGTAGAATTATTAGTATTTCACCACTGAACCCAGCTTAAATAATGTTACACACCTCCCTAAGATTTCTGAGTATATAAATCCCTTAAAGAAAAAAAGGGGATAAAACTCTGACTTCCTTTCTGAATACTAATTATAGCTAATACAGAATCAAATCTAGGTTTATTACAGGATTCAGATTGGATTAATCTGAATTGGGAGCCTTGCACAAAACACCATATTTGAGGAGTTAGTGATCTTCACCAGACCATGTCTGTTCTGTTGAGCCTTGTCCTTGGGGCTTGAGAAGCTCATATAGCAGCAGCAGCAGCCACTACATGAGAACCTGCTGGAGTGCTCTGTGCCAGCCTGTGCTGTGTGCTGGTGGGTGTTACGACAGAAATAACATCGAAACCCATCTGGAAAAAAAAAATTATTCTTTTTCCTACGCAAAATAAAAGCCTCTACAGCATGCGAAGGAGGAGGAAAATCCATCCAAGGTGGATGATATCCAAGGTCCATTTGATGGAGCATGAAAGCAGGGTTCCCAGCCTCTGAAGTGATAAAAGATTTCCTCACTATCTTTATTCCTCTTTTTATTATATCTTATTACATTGTCTATTTTATTACACCATTTGTTGTTGAACCTTTTTATTTAGGTCCAGAAAAATCTCTGCCCACTATATTTCTCTCACCCACTCACTCCCCATCTCTAAGGGGAAGACTCCTCAGAAAAGGCTGGCACGCTGCTGGTTAGCCAGCTGGTGCCTTTAGGTGCAAAGATTTGTGCTTCAGTAGGTCTCTTTGGCCCAGAAACCACTTACAGTCTCCCATTCTAAACACTCATCTCCCTGAATTGTCTACTGATTTGAAAATAAAGACCATCATCTTGAAATTTACTGGGTATCTATAATGCATTTAGCATGCCCCTGGATTTGCTATAAGAATTAACTAATTATTGATTTGTTCACTAAAATTCCAATTTGGATGGAGTTCCAGTGTGCCTAAAAAGTGAGAACTCTATTTATTACACATAAAAATATGTAGTGCATGCTCCTCCAACTTACAGTAATCATCCTAAATACAGCATGAGTAATCAGAAGAAATGCATCTTCTTTTCCTCTCCTTCCTACACTTACGTATCATTTTTAGAGTATGTGTTAGTGGGTTTTATATTCCATGTTATTGCTGTATTTTCTGCTGCAATATATATATTTAAATTAAACAGAAGTCATCAGGAGGTTCTATTGGAAGCATTTGCCTTGTTTGTTGTTGAAAGGCGCTGTTTGGAAAAGAGTAACTGCTGACTTCAGTAAAATGTGAAACATAATGACGGGAAACAGCTGCATTCTGCATCTTTCAAAACACTAAATTTTCTTGTGTGATTGTCTAAATGTAGACCTCCAGCAGGATTCATGCAGATGCAGATCCAAGTGCATAATCACAGGACCTCATACCCACTGAATTCAGCAGATGTCTCTCTTCATTGAACGGACTAGTATCAGGCCCCTAAAATTACTGGCTCTTGCACGCAGAAAAAAATTTGGTTTGTTTTTTCTTTCAATTAATCTGTTAACATAATACACATAAGCTCATACCCAGAAAAACAGAAAACAGACACTGAGGGTATAGGAAAACGGTGTACGTCTTTTTGGTATTAAAAACAATGTTTTAAAATCTCTATTCTTTCTTAAGTCTGTGAAAAGGAGTGTGTGCAATAAATAGCTTCCATGCTCGCTATGTCAGATCTGTTATATACAAGACACTGCTGAATAATATGCAGCTCTTCACCTCCAAGCCACCAGTTCAAATCCACAGTAAGTCAACAAAGATTCAAAGTCATTCCCAGCTAGCAGTCTTTCCGTGATCTAAGTGAAAACAGATGAGTAGACTCCTCAGTTCATGTCCTGGCTGATTTCTGAATCCAGAAAATCCAGCATCATAATAACCGGCTTCCAAAGTACACAAATGTGTTAAGCACTTTATAAACTGAGAAAGCACAACTGCCCCTTCCCACCAAGAAGACTGCCAAACACACTATCAGACACTAGCACTAACTGATAGCTCATTTGGATGTTAAGCACAGAAAGAACACAATTTAGTCTCTTATTTCTAAACGCAGTCCCTTTGCTGAAAATTTCTACCAGATGCTTGTTACGTGAGTAAAAGCCAGTACCTCTCCTCCAGGAACTGTTATTATTCACCAGCTAGGATCCATTTCTATGTGTTCATGCACGAAAAGAATGGAAAAGGAAGATGTTAGCATATGTCAGGCTGTTACAAAGTGTTTGTGCCTCCGTGTATGATCAGGCCAAAGAGAGACACAGCTCTCTCTTACTTGAGGGTCTGCAACTGCAGCATGAACCAGAGAAAGCCATTCAGCTTATTCTGATTACATTTTACAGAGCCTCATTCACTACCAGGTAAGTAATCAGTCCCACACTCAAAGAGCTAATAACAACTTCCTCCGCTTGGAAGACACAGCCCTGAAGCAAAACAATAACAGTGAGGAAGCAGAGATGCAGTTCATCTTTTGGATTTCACTGATGGACATAAGCACTACTGCTGAGGGATTTGGAAGAGGGACGGTAACTTCTTTTCTATGTCCTCTTATTACAAAAAGGGTAATATCTATGCTCTCTTCTTCGAGAATATGTCAGTGTGCATCTCACTGGAAATGACTGGAAAGCAGTAGCCTTCCAGGACTGTAGGAGAAAAGTATTTCAGCTCCATCAAGGAGTGGCTGAAGGACAGTATTTCTGAACTAGCTGTGTTTTCAAAGACATAATGTTTAACTAGATTTAAAAAAAAATTATTATTCTCCATTGCCACCTCACAGCATGTTGCAGAAACAGGCACTAACATCTGCTTCTGAGTTCACAGAACCACATTATCACAAAGTAATTGAGGTTTGAAGGATCATCCTGCGACCATCTATTCTGACCTCCCAAGTCCCTTAGGGTCAAACTAGAGCAAGTTGCTCAGAACTTTCATTAGCCAGGTTTTTACTGTCTTCAAAGATGGAAGACCATGCAACAGTTGGTGAAGCGTGCCTGGATATGCAGAACAGTTTGTTCATTTAAAGAGAGCTGATAACAGCCATTTATGGATTCACATAAAATGGAAGAAGAAGGATGGGTGAGGGGCAGTCAGACCTCTAGAGAGGTAAGACAATCCAAATACTGTCATTTGGTAAAAGGTAATCGGGAAAATCCATGTATCACCCAATCGTGGATATTAGGTGGCATGTATGTGGAAGTAATAGAAAACTACACAACTGAAAAATTAAGCCAGTAGAAGCCTAGCACAGGCAGTATATAGAGAAGCAGATGGAGCACATGGTTATCTTCCCCTGTAAACAAGTCTGTCGTGAAATATCTGTTTTAACAGAACGTACAGAAGAACATTTGTAAGGACTTTTTTTCAGCAGCCATCAGTTGCTGGGTATCAAAAGTCTGGTGAGGAAGCTTGCCAGCTTGAAGGCATAGAGCAACAAGGTTAACACTACATCCAGATCCTGATCATTTCCCAGTGAGAGAACAATTGAGTGCATCTTCCTGGCTCTTTATATCATGTAACAGTTTATGGAGATCTTGTTTATCAGCCATGCCACAACAGAACCCTGTGAAAGAAGAAGAACACTATAGAGACCAGCCCTGACAACTTTGTATTCCAGGACATAACTGCAGCTTCATTTCCTTCCGAGAGCCCAACACTCACCACTGCAGACAGCTCAAGTGGGTATCTGCGCCTTACAGTGATATTGCCCTGGAATGGTCATGACCATTGGCACTGCAAGAAGGGTAATAAGGAACATTCTTTTTCTCCAGGATTAGCCATAAAACGTTGAGGTAGAAACATGCGATCCGCTTGCTTTACGGTGCCTAGACAGAATATATGGACCTCGGCCATGCTCCAGAAGGACAGAGGTGAAATCTAACAAACAGCATCAACTCTGCACACCATCATTTGAGAAGCACTGATTCTTTCTTACAAGCATAACACAGTTTAATCTCTAGAGAAAAAGGAACTATCCAAGAGGAGGATATTGCCGATCAGTCATAATGTCCATGAACTTAATTGCTCATTATGGGTGAAAGAGAAACTGTTGTAGCTTGTATCTACTGGGGGAAGTAGAACACTCTTCTATTCCAAATGTGGAATGCTTGATGAACCCTCCACAATTAACATGAAGAGTAGGTAAAAAAAATTTAAAAACAGGCCTTGTCTTAGGAACAGAGGTCAACAGGATCACTCTGAGGTATGCCCTACAGACTGGGTAATGGTGTGCAAAAACTGCAAGCCAGTCTTGAGCCCGGTGACGTCAGAGAATAAAGGCCCACTTCACTAGTCTACCTCAGACAAAAGACAATATGTATGTATCTGCTAGGTTCATTCAGACTTGGAACAGGGAAACGACCTCTCTTATTATTTGGCATAATAGAGCATGAGCAAAAGCTACTTCTTCACTCCTACGAAGTCTCTTGTATGACTCAAAAAGAAAACAACACCCACTTCTATTGGGGCAAGCTTTCTTATGAGTGACACCCTGAAAAAGAATGGGAAAAAAAAGATAAAAAAGATTAAATTGGTCAAATAGCTACGGCCATATTGATTTTACAAGAGGATGAGTCTGTCTCCAAAGATTTATTCACTAAACTCGGAATGTGCTCCTAATCACTACTGCAAATTTACAGGTGTATAATGTGTGTGGGCTGTATTATCAGGGAAGAAGACAACACTTATTCTCCAATATCTCAATAAATTTTAGGTTGGTAAGAAAGTTAAATCTATTGATCTGAGAATTGCATTCACTGCAATTCAACAATAAAATGCAAAACCCTAGAAAGGACAAGTCGGGCCTTCTGGTATTTCAGAACATGCAGTCCTCTCCTGAATTACAGCTCCAGTCTCAAGTGAGACATTGTGAGCCTTAGTAGTGCTTTCTCACTAGATCTTACTGTTCACAGTCTTTCTTCATACCAATAGGGAAAGACATTTTCCATTGTCTCAAATGCAATGCATACCAGCTCCTTACTGACTCCAGATCACTCAGCAGTGCACAGTGTCATGGCATATAGATTATCATTGGTTTGCTGGATACTGGTCAATTTTAGGCTATTCCTGACAAGGTCTGAGGCAGGACTTTTGCAATCACCTTAGAAAATAGAAGACCCAGCTCCACTACCAATGATGATCGTGACAGCCTTGGTGTTGCTGTGTCAGCACCATGAGCGGCATCACCTCTGGCTGTTTCCTGTCTGCTGTAGTTTCCACATCAGTCTTTGCTTTCCTGTCTGCTATAGGAGGCATTGAATGAAACCACCTCATTTGGGAGCAGGAGGCCAGAGCTTGTCTCCAACAGAACCTTCAAAGCCTGTTCCAGCAGATGGAGCTTTTACCTCATGCCTTGCAATTTACACATTCTTGTGAAGAATGACTGTTGGGCATCTGCTCCTTTCTGAGATTCCCACACTCAGAAGAGATGCCTGCTATGGCCATCCCATATAATGATTAATCTTGGGAAATATAGAGCAGTTAAAGGTGGCAGGGCTTTGAATCCCAGAGGGTTCAGGAGAAGTTCATTCAGACAGACAGGAATAATTCATAGCAATGGTCTGGGTGATAAGAGAGACGAGTATTTTCTCAGAAATTAGTTAGTTTGAGTGTATTAGCCATGTTCCACTATCTAGTTCTCCATCGTAAGGTTTGGAAGGAAATGAAAGAAGGTCACAACATCTTTACATTATCCCATTAAAGAAAAGGGAGACTCAAAGTTCCTACAACTCCTCTAATTTCATATATGAGGAATGTGTGGGCCCAATAGGACCCATAGTGACATCTGAAGACCTAGAAGACTTCAGTCCCCAAAGCCAAGAGAAGAGGAATGAGAAAAGAGAAGACGGTTGCAGGAATAAAAAGGAGATTAATGCATCACTTTTACCTGTCAAGGTTCTTGGAACACATTTGATGAGGGCTAGGAAGGTGTGATGAGTGTGTCTCTAGTATCAGGTGACTAATTCCAGCAAGGGAATCAAACATCAAAAGGAGGGAGATTTAGAAGCCTCAAAGCAGATGCTGATGGAGAAAATCATCTAAGATGTGAACATTTCATTTAGCTGAAGACAATACTAAGATGAAAATATGGAAGTACAGCTTTACCTTCCAACTGAGTGCCTTGAAGGCTGATCCGTTTTCCATGCTTGGACAGTCTTCCCACCACAAACACACAGCACGACTGGGTTCTCCCTTGCTGACTCATTTGCTTTTTCTCCAGTTGCAAAGCCCAACCCCCAGACTCCCACAGCCTTGCCTCAGAAAGACAGCTTTGCCTCCGAGTGCCAGTATGCAAAAGCTGGCCTGGCCAGTCACAACCAGGAGGCTCTTCCCCTGCCAGCCATGATCATCTTGACAGTTCTGCTTTCTCCTCACATTATCTGTCATCTCTCTCACTCCACCTTCCCTCCCTGAAATCAGCCTCCTCCATATACCACTTCAGGGTTGGGGGCTAGAGGAATGAGGGTCAATGCTAAAGTCAAAGCACTATCTGCTTCCTTCCTTCTCCCAATAGAATGATTAGCCAAACAGAGCCAGGGTAAAGCCTGGGTGGGACAATTAGGCTGGAGGAAAAGCACTAAAAAGCAGCAGAACCATAAGCAGCTACAAAAATCAACTCATGGTTCTGCTCTGAGAAAGGAACAGCTGGAGTGTTGATGTTTACATATGGCTTGGCTTCTGAAAGTCTGCCAGAATGATTTAAGGAAAAGATCCACACAGGTCTGTGGACCACTCTCCAATCATCTATCACGGAGCTAATAGCTCTACAAATATATCTCAGTCTGGACTGGCCACTCGCTTTTCTGTGAGTATCTTGGGATCCACTTTGACAGCGCTACCAACAAATGTCACTCCTGATCTTGGGATTGCCTGTTAGTTTAGATCTGCTTCCTTCTGGCCTAGTTCTGATGATGACTTTTATTACAGATATAAAGGAATTTCAGTGATGTGCTTCTTCACAGCACCAACAGTTAAATTCTGTTGTGCACTGCACTAAAATAATTCATATGTAATGCTTACATTTTCTAATAATTTAATTTAAACAGCTTGTGTAACAAATGCCAGGTCAGAACTGTTAGTTCTCTCTGAGCAGACGAGTTCTATTTGAATCCTGTATGTTAGGCAGTAAAAGAGAGTATCTGCTGGAGGACAGCATGTTAAATGCAGTATATTACAATTACACAGAAAATCAGAGAGCACTTTTAGGTTAAAGAGCCTCTAATCACGTGTTCTTATTATGTTATTGTTTCCAGCATAAGCACAAGGTCATCATGCCCCATCTGCCACCATCTTCATTCCACGCTGAACTTGCTGCTCACTTGGGTAACTGTTCTTTGCCAGGCAAATTTGTTCTCAAGTGTAACATTAGAAATGGGACACTTTGGAACCATTTTTAGTGTCTAAAGGAGAGATTTTGGGGGAACAAACACAGAAGAAAAAACTTTTCTAAAATGTTGTTTGGGGTTTTTTTAAGTTGCTCAAAGAGAGTAAAGATAAAAAAGAACAGGTCTTTTCAGGAATCCATTTTCCATGTGATCTTCTCTCTGCTCATGGCTTGGACGGGGTACCCATTGCTGGGTAAAAACCTGTCTGGATGGCCAAGCCCCAAGAGTGGTAGTGAATGGAGTTGCATCCAGATGTTGGACAGTCCTCAGTATTGCAGCCAGTTCTGTTTAATGTCTCTAACAATGATATGAACAAGGAGATCAAGTGCACCCTCAGTCAGTTTGCAGATGACACCAAGGTGAGTGGAATGTTGACCTGCTGGAGGGCAGGAAGGCTCTACAGTGGGATCTGGACAGGCTGAATCAATGCACTGAGGCCAATGACATGAGGTTCAACAAGTCCGAGTGCTGGGTGTTGGGTCTCTTACCCCCTGCCTGGCGAGGGGCGACCCTGGTCTAGTTCCGTTTCCATCTGAAGAACCCATTTCCGACGGCTGAGGTGGACAGGGAGGGGGGAACTCCAAGGCCAGGGGTTCCTTTAGGTCCCGAGCCTGGAGGGGAAAGCTGCTCCCCCCCACCTCCTGCCACGTGGTCTCATGGCAGGCACAGAGACAGTACCCCGGGCGCAGAGAGGAGGCAAGAGAGAGTTTATTGTTGGGGGGTGTTACATTTATAGGGTTAGGGTTCTCAGGGGTAACCAATTACAGGTAGCAGGAAGGGGTTCACAGCCAATAGGAAGGGGTTAAAAGGGGCCAATAAGAACACCTCAGGATATCTTCTCAGGGCATTCCTGCATGGGACAATACCTGCCGTAGGGGTTCTGGGAAGAAGAAACCACGAGCTAGTAAAAGGATTACAAAAAGCCGTCTTGAAACCTGTCCCAAACAACAGTTTTCTCATATACTCAGGTTTACTGCTACACTGGGTCCATCACTCGAGTCACAGTAACCCCATGCAGTGCTACAGGCTTGGGGAAGAGGGACTGGAAAGCTGCACAGCAGAAAAGCACCTCGGGGTGCTGGTTGACAGCCACTGAACATGAGCCAGCAGTGTGCCCAGGTGGCCCAGAAGGCCAATGGCATCCTGGTCTGTATCAGCAATAGTGTGACCAGCAGGACTAGGGCAGTGATTGTCCCCCTGTACCTGGCTCTGGTGAGGCCACACCACAAGCACTGTGCTCAGTTTTGGGTCCCTCATGACAGGAAGGACATTGAAGTGTTGGACCATGTCCAGAGAAGGGCAACAGAACTGGTGAAGGGTCTGGAGAGTAAGTTCTATGACGAGCAGCTGAGGGAGCTGAGCCTGGAGAAAAGGAGGCTCAGGGTTGAGCTTACTGCTCTCTAGAACTACCTGAAAGGAAGTTTTAGTGAGGTGGGTGTCAGTCTCTTCTCCCAGGGAACTAGAGACAGGATGAGAGGGCATAAGTAACTTCAAGATGCCAGGGGGCTTTCAGGTCAGATATTAGGGCAAATGTCTTTAAGGAAAGGGTTGCCAAGCACAGGAACAGGCTGCCCAGGGAAGTGGTTGACTCACCATCCCTTGGAAGCATTTAGAAGATATTTAGATGTAGCACTCAGTGGTAGGTTAATGGTTGGATTCAATGAACATAGGGGTCTTTTCCAACCTAAATGATTCTACAAAAATAAAAAAACCAAACAAAAATAGACAAATTCAAACCTTCTATTTCCATCACATGCCAAATACCTTCTATACAGTCAGTTCTATCCCTCAGCTGGAAGTCTAGCACAAAAGAGTCCTGCCTTCAGCGGTTTGCTGGAGCCACTCCACTCTGGAGCAAAGTTTCCAGTAAAACTCACTGTCTTATTGACAATGAAAGCTGGACAGGATGAGAAGGTTACATGAGAGCATCACTTTTCCAGGTTTGCAGAAATTCAGAAGGGAGGGGAAATGTAAGACCACAGTACACTTCCTCTACTCACCTTACATCCAAGGGGATGTTCAGCAAAGTATTCAAATATTTGAAATTAGTGTTTCATTTTGATATTTTAGGCGAAATTATAAACCTTTCTCTACTAGAAATATTTAAAGGAACCGGATCCGGTTTTGAAAAGTTGTATTGATGTGCACATAAACCATAGATGGGACAAAACAGCTAAAACTTTTATTGCTACAAGTCTATTTTTCCTCGTTACTAACTATAAAACAACACTAAACAGGGGAATCCATAAAGCATAGCCCAAGTAGGGCAGCATACTGGCAAGAAGTAGGGAACAAGCTATTTCAAGATTATTTCAGTGACAAAGTTATGTGACAACAGCCCTAAAGGGCAGAACTTCTTGGATATGGACAGTTCATTCCACCAGAAAGAATAAAAATGTGTATCTTTGAAATTCAATCAATTGAAATTTTTACAAGAATCCCTAAAATCCAAAGCTTCATATTCAGTGTAAACCATGGTATTTTGTGGCTTTTCCACCACACTTGGATAAAGCTAGATAAACTACTATATTGTTTTAATACTTAGGATTTAGCATTCTGGATTCCAATTCCACCTCAGGCAGCTTCTGATGTGATACCCTTCGATAATTCACATTCTACTTGCCTCTCAGCTTTGCCATCAGTAAAATGGAGATAACATGCATTTCACAATGCAGTAGAGTGATGTGAAGTCTGACTGATTTATCAGTAGTTGTGAGATGCTTACGAATACTCTGATGAAATGTGCCTCATGTATGCACAATTTATTATTAACCTGACAACATTTTAGCTCTTTTGTTTTCCTGCCTTGCACACAATTCAAGTGTGGGATGCCTGAAGCACACTGCCATGTGGCATTTTGATTGTAGCAGGTAATACCATTTAATTCTAAAATTCAGAACTTTAACATCACATTTAAGCAGGATTTTTGTCATTAATTTTCCTTTTTCACTCAGTTTTAAAAGAAGAAGATTTGAACGGTCTTGAGTTTAGTTCAGTATCAGATCATTAAAATTATTAAAGGCAAACACAGGCAAGGAAAGAGTCTCATAGAGGAATGTGCTCCTTTGGCCAAATTTTTAGAGGTGGAAAAGAACTGAATAAATACAATATGAAGGTAAAATTATCAAAACTACTATTTTGAATTCAAGACCAGTCATGAGGCTCCAAGATGCCTGAATCACTTTTCAAAATATTACTTAAAAATAATTTTTTTAACTGACAAGATCAACAAATCTAAGTACATTTGGGCTTAGTTCTTAGTTAAGCACATCTTCCATCAGTATGAATGAAAGCTTTGCCTGACTAAAGAGAACTTTGTGTATGAGGTTAATTTTAAGTTGAATACTATTTATTGGACCAGATGTGCAAGAAAACATTTTATGCAATGATCTGTACGTCTGATACGTACTACATAACAGCTCATCCCTGACACATCTGTATCTGCAAGTTCAAATAGTTCACATAGTAACATTGCAGCAGAGTCGTGCACAAGGAGAAAACAGCTGGACAACTGTAAGGACAGATACTAACCCCGATGTAATCTACTTTTTTTTTTTCACTCCCAGACCTGAAAAGGGGCTTAAATTGTTTTAGTCAGCATTCCAACAACAACATTTTGTAAAGTAACCAAGAGGAAACTTAAGCAATTTCAGCTCTGGAAGAAAACTAGTGGAGACTGTTACAAATGCCCTAAAATAGTGGCATATAGATTCATAGATTTTTAAGACCAGAGGGAGCATTAAACAGACCTACAATACAGCAGTGACTTCCACTGTAAGTGGTAGCAGGGCTATAATTAAGCACCACTGACAAATGAGGTCTGAAATCACAGCCACTTGTTCTCCCGAGATAGAGGATCTGTTACTTAGTACTTTGGTTCAACTATCTTTTGCCTCGGGCTAACTAGGAGTCCCCACACTAGCAATGGCGAGGAAAACATCCCAGAGCTCAAGAATGGCTGTCATGCCATACCAGTGCAGATCCCAAGTGATTTTCACAGGCAGAGCCTTGCTCATCCAGCCCAAATCTCAGCTTGGGCTGACTGCATTTCAAAGAGCATTTCTTGTGCAGAGACGTATTTGTTACGCTCTTCTTTAGGAATGCCTGCTGACCAGTCCTTAGGTCCAGCTACATTGTAAACTACTTAGGTTCAATCCAACACACTAAAAAGCTAAAGAGCAAACTGCTGACAATACTAGCCCCTCAAATCAGCAGCTGTGGTTCTTCATTAATATACTCAGCCTTGCTGCCTTCACTGTCACTGTTGAGAGACTGCACTGTTCAATGATACTAGCACACCTGAGAAGGCAAATTGGGAAGAGCTCATTCAAGTCCAGTCCATTCAAATTACTCCTTGGGCCTTTCCTTTAGTAGAGCTCTTGACAAAAAGCAGTAGCTATAGATCTTTCACTTCCAATGAACTGATATGATAACAGTGCTGCACACCACTCTTCTCTCCTGGGCGATTTCAAAGGAGACCAATCTGGTCATGACCCTACCTGTGCTCCAGGCTCCACTTGGGTCTTCAAGCCAGAAAACTCTTCTCCTCTCTGGTCGAGTTTAACCTATACTTAGGTCTCTCTTGCTTCCACTTCTGAACCTAACAGTTCCCAAGCTGGAGCATGGTGGGGTTGAGTCCAGTGCCATTTAGTCTGTGTGGGAATATATGCCCCTTCTTTAAAACACTTTAACATTTCTGTGATATATTGCAGTCATGCATAGTAGGTCCATTTTAGGAACAACCACGTCAGTAAGTTATAAAATAAGCTATAATTATATGTGCAATAGATATAGATTACATTTTAAACAAAGTCAGAATTCAGAAATTCTACAAAATAAAAATACATCGCTTTTTCTGCAGATTGTCAACCAAATCAGTATTTTTTTTCTAAATATTTTGATCTGAATGAAACCACCATTTCTCACGAGTAAAACATTTCTAATCTGTCTGATTCTGATGTGTCTTAGCTGGTCACAATGTAACCATTTTTTGTAAACATCTTTTGTTCAAATGTGCCACAAGACAGGGCAGGCAAACACCAGACTGCCTTACGGACACATTTCTATGTAAGATGCAAAGTAGAGATAATGTATATAGGTATACAGGTCTCCTATCTGTTCAAAACCAGCAAGCTTTGGAATTTGTTGTAGATGCAAGTTGAGACACAGATGAGCGTTTCAGCTTAAGCAATGAAGGAAAACAGAGAATTTAGGAAAAGACAGTCAGCAAGCTAAACTACAGTTTGGAGCCCCATTTTAATTTTTTTTTCAATTAAGAAAAAAAACCAAAAACCAGACATCCAGCAATACAGTGTCCACTAGAGGAACTCTGAAGAAGGAGGATTTTGCCATTTCCTGCAGCATCCAATGTTTACTCAGAGCGTCCTCTACACAATAATAAACTTACAGTCTTAACAATATCATCATATGATTACCTTCCGAGCTGCTGTGATCACACAGCTACCAGTACCTAATCTGTCAAATTTTCAGCTAGATATGCCTGTATGAGTTGCACCTCATCTTTGACGTTCATATAAACATACCTCTAGCTCTGGTTATCCTGAGAGATATAACAATGCTACTGCTTCATAATGGCAATATATTCATCCATAATTTTTTATGTTCATAAATCTCCTGTTATCTTCCTTAAAAGTCAAAGCTATGTGAATTACAAAGACCTGCACAGATCTCCAATTACACCAGAGGTCTGGTAGGCATCATGCAGGCTGGTCCATTTGCAAAGCCCTCTGACTCCTACGAAACCAAGTCCCATAGCAGGTCTCAGAGAAGCCACATAGAAAAACGCAAAAAACAGAAATAAAAGCACAGAAATTCTGAATACTTTCCCAGTTTTTTCTTTTAGGTGGTCCTAGACAAGCCATTAAATTTCCTCTCTTCTTCACATAACTCACCTTTTTCTTTTTTCCCTGATTTTTTTATCAGTAATTTATTAAGGAATTATTCCATACACTTCTTCCCCATTTAAAAACAACCTTTGGGGAATATAAGCAATTTCAGCCACATACAGAAAGGAGCTTAAGGAATTTAGCTGCAAACACCACTGAATTATGAAATTTGCAGATCACAAAACGAGCCACTCTCTTTACTGCTAGCCACCTATGCCTCAACTGTTGTTTCTGACCAGCCTCAATGGACAAACACGCCTTTAGTTCCAAGGATTTCTCCTATATTACCTTGAAGAGAAAGGTACCGAGAGGCACTTCGACCCTGAAAGCCAGGCTTGCAAGATGGAAGCAGCAGGAAAAAAACAGAAAATCAAAAGCACGCCTGCAGGGACACACCAGAGGTTTAGAAAACTCAGACAGTGTCATTTTTCTCAAGTACTAAGGCAACAAACCACAAAGAAATGAAAATCCACCCAAGAGATTGCAGAGTCCAAGCTTCTGAATAAATGCAGCAGCCAAGCAAACTATGGGGCCTGACAGCAGCATTAGAGATTGAAGACTGGTTTTAACATACAGCTCAAATTTCTACATCTAGCAAGGAGCTGCTTCTTCCTTTCTGATAAACGTCTCTTGCCAAATACTCAGAGCCAAACCCAGTCCATTATATTCACTCAGGTTACTTAACTGGTCAAACTCCATGAGTTAGAGGTGGAAGATCACACCCCACAGCAAAATCCCAAAAGCCAAGTATCCCTTTCCTCCATGGCCTACATTGCAAACTGCAGGCCAGCTACAAATACAACTGCTGTATCTAATAAGCAATTAGAGTTGCTTCGATGAGAGTTGAGGAAAAGAAAGAAGATTTTTACCCACCCTTTCAGCGCCTTAGAACCACAAAACTCTTGCCAGCTTTGCGCTAAACACTCAGAAACAATCCAATGGGCTTTCTTCTCTGCTGTCCTGCTTTTTATGCAATGATTCATACAGGAACAGAGGAAGTGCAATCTCTGCCATTCTGCTCGGGTGCCCTTTAAGCTCTCTTTGCTCTTCCTGACAGCACAAGGTCAAGGCGAGTGTCGAGCATGGAGGGTGAAAGCAGCAGGCTGAAATGAGCAGCCACAGCAGGGAGAGTGCCAGTGCAGACAGGTAGGCAGAGGTGGGTCACCGTACAAGGAAAAGCATCTGATCAGCATTTGTGGTTCATGGTAGAGGACACTTGGGGGAAGTCAATGGAATACATGGGTCAGACACACAAAAAAAAAAAAAGTCAAAAGCTCTCTTTTTCCCATTGCTCTGATCAGCACCCTGCAGTGCAGCATCTGCTCCGTGTCACCGACAGGGAAGAGGCTATGCTGCTGCTCAGGCTCTGTCTTTACCAGCACAACTGCAGCCTGGCCTGGGAAGGGTCTGACTACTCATAGCACAACACTGCACACAGCAGCAGGAAACTGGGAAATTTCTGCTGAAAAGAAAGATGAGTGCTCCTCAAAGATGGGCACTTAACAAGGAAAGCCACTTTAATTTCGAACTGCAAGCAAAGCTAATGACAGTCAAACCAGGTCATCCTACTGGGTGTCCATGAATGATAATCATTTACTTGTCATGCTAAGATATTTATATGTCTCTATCACTGTCATACAGAAGTATATGGGATTCTTAATACCTGGAGGTACAGGAAGCCCCACTGGCTACATATTTCATATATGGAAACTGAGACACAGAGCGTAACCAGGTACATATCCCCTGCAAAGAAAGGTCAATTGATTCAGTCTTGAGTCCTTTAGTCTGCCAGCAAATTACTCTGGGGACACAGAAAGCCTGTGGCAGAAATGGAAATTAGCCTCTTAGGTGCTAACGCTCTTATGATGAGACCATTCAAGTTCTGCTGCCCCGCTCCACTTTCTTTACATGGTATACTTTGCTCTCTACAGAATAATGAGGTGAACAAGTGTACATGCAGACACGGTCTGGAGAGCTGACACAGCATTAACTGGCAATGTTGCCAGTAACACAGACTATGAATCCAGTGTACTCAGGTCCCAGTCCCATTTCATAGCAAACACATTGAAATACAAACCAGTTCTGCATCAAGTAGACTGTGACATCCATAGTCCTCCCTCTCTCCTCACATCTACTTCTCTCAGCCCTTGGGCTGTTTTGCACCCCGCTGCCAGCTCCTGGACCTGTTCACAGATGGAAGAAGGGCAAATGTTTTGCTCTGCAGAGTAGGTGTACAATGGCAGTGAGCTGGTCTGCAATGAAGGATTGTGGGAGAGACACACACACACCCAGAAGCCACATTGATGTTTCCAGACAGCAATAACATGGCAGTTGCCTTGCTTTTCATAGGGGGAGAAAGAAGCTTTTCTGTCCATCAAGTTAAAAGTGGGGTCAGCAACGAAACCAGAGGTAAAGGGAAATCAGAAGTTGGCCCAGGACAGGTGGCCATTCTATCATTTCATCACATGGATTACCACATTTTCCTGCACCAGGAAACACTCATTGCTGAGATCGACGTGCAGAGTCTTCTCTTAGTAGTGTCAGAGTGTGCTGGACAGATGTGTTCCTCCTCCGATTCTTTCCCTGGAGCTTTGTGGCGCCATTTCCAGCATCCTAAAGGTATCTGGGAGGATTACTGCCCTCCATTTTCCACCAAAACATAACAAAAATTACCCCATGGCAATTGCCCTGCACACCTCCATACTGGAATAAGCATGAAAGCAACACAACAGCTACAGCATGTGCTGTCTTGGGGCTATATTTACTGCTGATTGACCTCTATGGACAAGCTGCCTAGCTCAGCAGAAGCCTGTGCAGTAATAATAAATCAACTCTTCCCCCTCACCTTTTTTTTTAGGGCAAAACCAAAAGCAAATAAAGCTTTCTTCTGAACCATAAGTTCAAAAGAGAAATTTCTGACTGCTCACTTTTGTAATTATTATTGGTTACTTTAATTTCAATCTTTCTTTAGCAATGCCCAAAAAATCCAGTTTAATTCCTAGCTGTGCACACTATGGGACAGAGTCTGGTCTATGGGATAGCAGGCTTGTCTATGGGCTGACAGGGAAAGCTGGTATCCAGATTCCAGCTAGATTTAGTCCTCCAGAAGCTTGCTCAGCCCATTCAAATCTACTCTTTGCAATAGCCAAGAACTGTTCTCTTATACTATCAGGCAGGTAAAACCAATACAGAATAGCTGATGTAAACAGTCTGTATGAGCTATGGCTTACTATTTATAGTAACATTTTTATCCGGTGTTTTTTTTTCCCCTGAGTTCTACTCTCTCCTGGTCCACAAATTATTCTCACTCTTTACCAGTTCCACCTCACACCAAATATCAATCTCCTTTGTACCCAACCACCACCTGCTTCATTTTATCAGAGATGTCCAAGCCTTGCCTAACTGAGAGCTTTAACTTCTTTCTTGCCCGAGGTCTGCAGCTGATCTGCAATCAAGCAGAAAAGGATTGTAGCCTCATGGTCATCTATAATACAGGAGAGTGGAACAAGAAGAATATAGCTGTCAGCATGTACTGCAGATAGACTATTTGAATCCATGGCACTCGCCACGCGGGGTCCCATAATCTCCCTGCCGCTCCCCTGCATTGAAAGCAGGGGAGACCACAAAACAAATCCAGCTAGCTCTGGAGTTGCAGGCAGTCCATGCTTAGTGAGGGGACATAGGTCCTTCTTCTGTGAAAGGGTATGTAGGACATGAATTCAAATTCTGTGGCTCCTGCTCAGTTTCAATATTTATCCTTAAGAATAACAAATGGTGCTCAAACTGCACTTTGGAGTTTCAAAGCACTTCATAAACAACAATTAATATCTTAACACATCATCTTTCTCTGGTGCTCACCTGGCAATACATAAAAAAATTTACAACCAGACTGGAAAAAAGATTATAATTTTAGATATGACCAAAGGAACTTAAACCAGGAAGAATGAGCAAGAGAAAGAGAGGAGGAAAAATAAATTGCTGCAAGATTCAGTCAAGAGCAGAGCTCTTACGAGCTTTCTGCCCAACGGACAGTACTGTGACATGAGAAGTGACAAAAAAAAGCAGATTTGCCCCTTGCAATATTTACTCCACAGACCTCGAAGACCATCAATTCTAGAGTTTTGCACTGGTGAGTGAAGATCTGGGCCCCTTCAAAGTGTGTCCTAGAACTGTCTGCTGTCCCCTACAACAGCAGAGCACAAGACCAAATAAATGAAGGGCCTGCAACTGGTTATTGCTGGTGAATTCAACAAAAAACAATTTATATTCATCTATCAAAGAATATGCAAGTGGAAGCAAATATTATGGTCATGTTCATTTGTTTCTGATTAAAAAATGTATGCAAATGTATATGCAAATTAAGTGCAACCATCAGGCTCATGGCAAAGTGCCAAACTAGCCCCTTGTATTTACTCTGGTGGCTGGAAGGGAGGTGACTGCAAGTGACGCTAAGCAGTCCCTTCAGATACAGCCAAGACTGGGCTGCTGCAAAGGGGCAGGAGGAGGATAAATCCTGCAGTAACTTGTCACTTTAAACGAAGCTGAGGGACTATAGAAAAATCTGTTCCCGCTGCAGTTAAAAGTGTGATAATTACAGAGCAACGGGCTCCTCTGTCATTCAGCAGGCAGCATCCCCAGGAAATCTCGCTCTGTAATCAAGGGAAGAGGTGCAATCAAGCCCCTATTCAGGCTTCGTTTAGAAACAGCCCCTGCAGGCAAGACAAAGGCTTCAGCATGGTGCTTTGTGAAGTTGGTGATCACATCAACGTCTTGGTTCTGCAACTACAAGCAGTTAGTGTCATTTCTAAGCACATCTTCTGTTCACCTTTCCTCATGAAGTCCAGAAGGAGTCTTGGAAGAGGGGTGAAGTCTTGGGCCAAAATACAGCAGCGTCGGACGAAGAGAAAATTTCTTGCAGACTGACAGCATGATCCTGAATGAGCAGATAGGAACATGCTCATCTGGCTTCTACAGCAGCTCAGTTTGCAAAATTTGCATGGGGCAGGTTTTGTTGGTTTTTTTTTCCAGCAATATGAATGTATCTGTGCTGCTCAAATTCTACAGGAATATCATTCTCTTGGCAGCCGCCTGATCCCACGGAGACTGATGAGGTTTATTAGAGGAGAAGATGTCTCTGAGTTCAGCTTTCACGTCTAATGCCACCATTGCCCAGAAACATACAAACTAATTGCTACTCTAATCAGCCATCCTTTGTACCCGACAGAGCTGTCAGATTCAATGAACCAGTTTACTCCAACTGCAATAAAAACAGTCTCACATTTTATTCTAAACGGCCAACCCTTACAAAGTGTGCACGCATTTGCACTCCCATTGTATAAACTCAGACACAGAAATCGTACCTGCTCAGCTACCCATCTGGGCCTGCGGCTGCCATGACAGACACAATCCTGATAACTCCAGACGCACAAGAAGTGCCAAAATCTTTTCTGCACACTGGAGGCACATTCCGGACAGGACTCCTAGTCTTGTCTCAGTATGGAGTAGTTGTTCTCTGTTGGCACTCACTATAACTAGAACTGCACTTGAACTTACAGTAGCTCCTAATACTGTAAATGGAGATTCATTCCATCACACTAGACAATCAGCAGGTTCCACTCTCTATCCACTCTCTAAAACCTATCTCTGGCCACAGAATAAATAAGTTGTCTGTGGTTTTACCATCTGCAGGCATGGGTATCCGTCAATAGCCAAGTAATGGCCTGGACACTATCAAGAGAACTCATTATTAAAAAAGTACATATTACATTTAGCTGTTCAAACAGAACTTGTTATTGATCAGATCCCATCAGTTCCCAGTAAAAGGGCCAGCTCTGGTGACAAAACGAAAATACGTACACAGACTACAGACTAGTAAATACTGTAATGGAGTTAAGGATCCCCCCAAAAAGGGAGTTGTTGATATCCGGTTGAAAGAGCATGTCTTTTTCAAAAATGAGACTGGGAATAAAATAACCATGTTATTTCTCCAAAAATGCAGAGGCGGGATAAGGAAACAAAACAGAAGTGAACAGTTCTGACAACAAACATCTCAATCTCTTGGGGGGGAAAAAAAGCAAACAAAGAAAATACAAGTTGTTTAATGGCCAATCAAGCCACAGGCAGGAAGAGCCTGTATCCAATTGTGCCATTCCTGCCACATCCTACTGTTTTATCAGTGGAGGTTCTGCCCATTTACAGAATTGAAAGACATCATCTTTGGAGTTTGCTATATTTTTCAAAGTCATATAAAAAGGTACTTAAACTTAATTTGGTTCCTGTTTTGTTTTCTTGCCACTTTTCTTTGTCTGCCTGTTTCCACTTACTAAACAGTTTTTCTTTTGTTTTTCCCCTTCTCACAATCTGCACAGACAGCGTAACATTTTTCAGCAACAGCATTTAACACACAGAAATCACCACTGCTACAGCATAAAGGAGTCATAAAAGAATGCTGATTATAAAATTCTAATGTAAACCAAATATACACAATTTAGTAATACATGAGAAAACAAGAAGAACCAAACAAGATAATGACTGTGGAAATCTCTACATTTGATCCATTGCAAAAGTTGTCTGCGCAGCATCTTCTCTGTGAGTGAACAGGCACCAGCTAACAGTAAGTTAAAAATGTTTACTTAAGAAGGCACATCGTGACAAACTTCTTTGCTCACCCTTAATAGAAGGTTCAGCTGGAAACCGATGAATCACTATAGAAAACAAACAGCAATGGTGACTCACAGCTTCAAAAGGTAACAATAGCACTGCTTGATCTACGGTGTCTACAACAGAAATATCCCTGGATTCATTAGAAGATGGATTTCAGACTGTTCCACCCACCCAGGAAATGCAGAAAGTCCACCACTTGAGCCCTGCTTAGAGCTCTCACAATTGCCTCACAGGTACAAGGAATTCCTGCTCACTCACAGTCTTCCCTCAACAGGTTCACTGAGAACCATATGCAGCCGATGTCTTGAGCAGTTCCCGTGGAGACTGGATCGAATAGCCCACTACTAGAAAGAGCCTTATCCCTTTATGTTTCAGGGTCCACATGCCTGTGTTGCTCTTGCAATCTTCCCTCACCATAACTGGCATTTAGACATAAAGTGTGTTTGCTCTCTAAGCGTATGAGGATCAGGCCCAGGGGGGCCCAGCTCCTGAACTGCCCAGTCACATCCAGCAGTCTCTCCACTCCCATGTAACTCATGGCTCAAGCACAGAAAATAGTTCTGGCTCATTATTAGTTTGGACCTGATCAGTGCGGCAAATGGCCAGAAAGAATTTTGGTGTTCTGGACTTCACAGGCTCACAACTCCTCTCTAACAGTCATGTACTGTTACTGTGCTGTTTGGATATAAAGACAAATTTTCTGTTATCATTAAAATCACCTTAAAATGAATGCACATATGGATGCTATGTTTATTTTTCAAACCTTCCCTTCTTATAAAAACATATTTGCTTCTCCATTTATACTGTAAATGGAAGCTGTAGGGCTTTTTGTTTAGATATCAAGAGTATAAGGACTATTTTCAGCACTTCTCACATTCTAGATACTAAACACTGGTTAATCTAGTTTCATTGCCAAAATAAGTGGAAAAAATGCTGGTTGTAAAAATATATTATTGCAAGTATTTCCATTTTGACAAAAATTCAGTTTTGGGTTTTTTTCCCTTGAGACTGGACACTTCTTGTCCAGGTTTAATCTTTGGCTTAAGATCAAACTCTTGTGTTAAAAGCCAAATGTCACAAAAAATGGTGTGATGAGATTCTGAAACTCACACTGGGATTTCCAGTTGACTTACTTAAGTCTCCTGCACATACAGAGTTAATTACCATCACACTGCTAAAGACCAAGGGGAAACCCCTGAAATACACTTCAGCATGGGGTTTGCATGACTTAAAACATTCAGACTCAAATTCTAAAAGAGGGCAGAAACAATGTAGAAACATGCAAATCCCTCCTCTCTTTGCAACACTAAGATCATTTTAAAAAGCAATTTAAGCAATTTAATCAAGGATGCTAAAACAATCAAGGTGCCATTCAGCAATTAGAATGCAAGCAATTCAAGGGAAGAATGGGGCTTCCACAGACTAGCAACATCCAACATCAAATAAGGTATGCAATGTCCTGTCAATCAGTTATATTAGCCATATATACATGGCCCCTGTTTGCTGACACTTCACTCAGGTTTTAGGGCCACAGGGTAGTGGAATAGCCATTGCTTTTACCAGCACTAATCCAGGGTAAGTCTGTCTTTACCAGTTTATGTTCTCTACCCTTTTTAAGAAGTTGCTGATGAAATGAATTATGATGATGAAAATCTGTCCATGTTACCAATGCAGCATCCTTTCAGAAAGGTGTTTCTTGCAATTGTTCATGCTATCTACTCCCATTTCATTACTTCCAGCTGGAATAGGAATGGTGGAACTTTAATTCCTCTGATAACCACCAGCAGGAATAAGAACTCTGTCACAGCCCTGCTAAATAACATTTTAACTCTTTGGATTATGTAAAGATCAATAGGAAGCATGGAAGTATTATCTTACCTTCAGAACACAGCTTGCCAGCATATCCAGTGGCTGAGCAGTCACAGTGTGGCTCACCATCCAGAAGGAAGCAAGTGCCACCATTTTCACAGGGATTTTCTGAGCAAAGTCCTTCCATTTCCAGTCGGACCCCTTGACTACCCAGGAGTTGTGGCTCAGAGTTGCCATATTTCAGATCCAGGATAAATCCTTGAAATGGAGGCTCACTCAGAACACCATCGAGAGTCAAGGCAGCAGGACGGATGTCCAGTGGGACTCCACCAACAAACAGGTCACTGACGATATTCATATACTGGCGTTGTGGACGTACCTCACCCGGCTTGGCCTCACTATCCAGCACTAGCACCGTCCGAAGGTGATTGCGGCTCACCATCAGGAAGTGCCAGTTGCTATCATTTACCTGCTTGTCTGTAATAACTGTTGTCTCTGCACAGTCCACACTGAACTGCAGCTGGATGCGCCCATCAACAAGGGAGAGACAGAGGAAGTCACAGACACCACCATCATCAAAATAGAGAAGCAGCCCAGCAGAGACGTTGGTCTTGAACTGGAAGCTGAGTTCGCTCCTAGTGCTGGCATCCCAACGGAGGTAGCGGGCCCACTGGTTGGGGATGCCCATGAACTCCAGACCCAAAGAGAGACCCAGCAAGGAGCCCAGCAGCAAACTCACCTTCAAGGTGAAGTAGACAGAATGCAGAGTGAAGCCCATTGTTTCAACCTGCTCTTCCCTAGGAGAAAAACAGAACCCACACTACTGGGAGGAGAACCCCAGCAGTCAACACCAAGTGTTAAATCCAAAGGGAAGAGGAAGAGAGCAGAAAGAATGACAGAGTGGGAGAGTAAGTAGAAAGCGAGATAGCAAGTTCACGTGACCAAGAGGAAATGTCTCCTCTGCTGGGAAAGATCTCAATTATCCTTAAGGATCCAGAGGCTTTTATCTCAGAAGTACAGGGTATATGAAGTGACTTCTCCAGATGGTGTACTTTTGTGAAGGGTAAAATAACCCACAGTGATTTGTTTTGGTAGAACACAAAGGTGACACTGGTGTTGCAGGAGTAAGGAAAGGCAGAGCCGAAGTCCAAGCCTATAATTCTTGTTTTCTAGAAGTGATGACAATATTGACAGTGGTGGCAGTGAGATAGAAGAGAGAGCGAATTCATAAAGCATGTGAACCTCAAGAGGGCAAAAATAAAGTCAATCTTCATGATGCACTGGTGGATACCCAGCCCATAATTCACTGCTTGGCACTCACAGAGCTTGCAGGACCTGTGGGGTCAAGAAAAAAAGAAAGGGAAAAGTTAGTCCTATTACTCACCATATCTTTACCATGAAGCTTATTAACATCTTCTGCAATAACTCATTGACATTGCTTGATACTCTAGACACTTCTTCATGCTTGCAATTGGCTATGCAGTTCTCCAAAGCAGCAAGGACATCTATGTTCTCAAAAATAAGAGGACCAAATAGAGAACTCACAAAGTGATCTGCACACATAACAATGCTGAGCAATGTAAAAACACATCACATTATTTAACTCTTTTGATGGATGCAATCTCATTGACTTAACTGAGATATGGTGGTGGAGCTTTCCCAGTAACAATTACCATGAAAACGCTTAGGGCAAAGACCTGAGTTCCTCAGAGTTTAAAAGCTGATAAAGGGCAAGAGAAGACAGTATCCAAACTTCCCATTCCATTGCTTACATTATGCTTCCTAGCACACCAAGCAAGCATTAGAGAAGACAATCCTGCTGTCAGCCTGTCATGCAATAGCTGCTTTTACTTTACGTGTCTCACACACTTCAGAGACTCCAACAGGGACCTCTGCAACCTGGAAACATGTGCTATGCAAATTATATATGGCAATCTGCAGCTTAGTTGATAGCAAACTTGCAGCTTAGATGCTGGCTAAGAACTGTCTAAACACTTAACCACTTACCCTGGTCTAGTTGTATGTTAAAAAGGCCAAATTCTCCCCTAACTAACAGCAAATAATTGTAACTGCCTTTTCTGAGTTACATCCGTTAACACTGGAATTTAACTCACTTCTGCATATTTGCATGTGGGTGACTGTATGCCTGGTGTAGGAGGATGTTTTTAAGTGACAAGTAAAGATAGCACAAAGCTATGCTCATTCTTTGAAAAGTCTACCAAAAGGAAAGTAAGTTTTCTATTAACAGAGGTGTTTGTGAACAAAGATGGGTTGGGCACCAGAACAGCTCTGGGAATGGCTACTAGCATAGATACAAAGCAGGAAAGGAGGTGATCAGAACCAAGGCCTTCAGCCTCAGAAGCCAGAATGAACACAGCTTTCACAAAATTGGAACACAAATACTGTGAGGCAGTATTTGCTTGGGAAAAATATTTGTGCTGTGGAAAATGAGAGTTGCTGGGGCTGCTGTTGCTCACAGCAGATGCCTTTCAACACCACTGCCCACCTTGCTCTGAAGGAGAAGGCCCACAGACACTGCATAAACAGCAATGCTGAAAAGTTTCTGTTTGGTAAGGTCAGAGGTTGAGCTGGAGCAGAACCACTACAAAACCAAGGGGAGAGTTCACCTAGTCATAGCCTCACCTGCCTTAGCGACCTGCAGAAGCATAAATCTCCAGAGCTGTCAGTCTGATAAATTTAGCCAGCATGTAAAACAAGTCACTTAGAAAACAAAAGAGATCAATTAAAAGAAAACCCTCAAGTTGGAGAGAAATGTGAGCTTTCAGTGCCCAGTGGAAACCAGGCCAGTTCCCTGCAGCTGCCTGAGTGGAGTGTGTTATCTAAACTGCTACAAACATAAATAAAACAAAGTCAAAACTAGAGGGAAGATAATTCCTTTTAATTGTTAACAGTTTGGCTGAGAAGAATGGAAGGAGGAAAAAGGAGGTGTTAGGAGAGGTTTAAAGTGGAAAAAAAAAAAAAAAAATCACAGATCCAAATCCTCAAATTGTTTCTCTTCCGAATAATCATGATGTTGGCTCAACTGATGGGGGTTTTGGGGGGCTCTAAAAAATCAGTTGGAAAAAAAAATTATGCAGCTGTTGTCCATTTACCTTTCTTCTCTGTGCTTCCTAGTGGATCCACTAAAATAGCCCATGATTTATGGAGAAGGACAATAGAGTGAAAGGAAGGTAAGAGCGGAAGTGATGACCCAAGCCTGGAATTACTGATGAGATGGGAATAGGAATATCGTAACTAGCCAGTGTAAATTAGCCAGTGATGTGCTTCCAGCAGCTCACAGGTTCACAGTTCCCTGAAACATTTACCACCACCGTAGCAAAATTCACTGCTCCATCAGACAGTTCTATGTTTACCCTGAGCTGAGAAGGGAGGCAAGCCCAGCATGGCACCAACCACTCACAGAGACCCCAATGCAGCAGGGTTCTCACCCCAGCTTTCAGTTCTCTTGGACAGGGTGAATTGCACAATCTGCATCAAAGCCAGCCCTCAGTCTTACTACACCTCTCTGCCTGTTTTAAAAGACCAATTCTTTGATAACCAGTGAGAGATGCTGTAAATCACAGCAGCAGGTGTGAACACGACAGGTAACCACAGCTGAGATGTGTATGTCCATGTACAGTTCAAATGCCTGTCCAAAAAGCCTACCAATCTCTCCCAACCCCAGGCTGCTGAAACGCTGTGTTACACACACAAAGAAATCTCCATCTCCATGGCTCACCTCAATCCTTGGGTTATTTCAAAGCTACAGCAAAGGGAGCAGGCTACCTCTGTGGTACAGATTTCTGTAATCATACAAGGTCATTAGGAGAACACAAAAGGCGCAGTTAACAAGGAAAACCAGGCAGAAATGGTTAAATAGGAATAGCATTATTGAACGAGGGAAGCCGAGGTAATCCCTGTCTGTTTTGATTGAGAGAAGCCAAGGTAATCCCCTTCTAGCTGTTTTGAAAGAAGACAGTGCCTGCTCTGTTTCAGAAGAGGAAGATGACGCAAAAAACATGAAATATAGGTGTCACTGCTGGGTGCTTCATTGCCTTTTAGACACCGCAGCTCAGATTTTGGGTAGGCTGGCCCCACCCAGCCACTAGCAGGATGGGGCTGTCTGTGGCTCCTCCACAGTTCTGTCAGCACACGTCATTCCTGACTCACAACACTTCCCATTATTCCAGTTTTGTGTCTCACACAGTTAAGTCTGTGAGAGCAAATCTCAGTGTATAGTAGCAGGGTCTTCAAGAAAAACTCAGAAGACTCAGTGCCCTTTATTGTAGCAGGCAGGATCTAAATCCTAACCTTGAGAGAGTAAATCCTGACACACCAGTTTTGTGCCTCATCCATTCCCACAATGATCCTCCAAGACACACTGAGAATGAATAATTTTCTGCTCTTATCATTTTATTTTTAGCATAAATACTATCCTAGCAGCCTCATACAGCACACTGCTACCATAGCAATACATTACAGTTTGGGACAATAATTATAGAATCCCAGGTGATTTTCTTACATATTTTAACTCTGAGAAATCTCAAACTTTGTCACAGCACGATCGCATCTTGCAAAAGAAGACTTCATGATGGACGCCAGCAAGCAAGTTAACTCCACTGCACTTCTAACAGTTTGTACCACCTCCCTGGCCCAGCTAAGAGCTGTGACAGTGAGGAACCTGCACACTGAACAGACGGCTCAGCACCTCGCACGTGCAAAACCCATCGCAGGAAACACACCCACTTGCATTATTGAAACGTCCTGCTCACAGACTGACAGAGCTGCACAAATTCCCCAGCTGGGGAAGGGAGGCACCCCCACCACCATGCCATGGGCAAGTGCTACCCAACCACCGCACACTGCCCAAACTTGACAGCAGCCTATTAATGCCGGGTCAGAGCCATCTGCTCAGCAGCCTACGGAGGGGCTCTCGCCCTTGCTTTGGAGTGCCTCTCGACTGTTTATCAGCTGTATGTGGAGAGTGAGTGACATTATCTAATTGCCAACTGATTTCCATAATTACTGACTGGCATACTCTGTATGCAGGGTTAATATCTTTGAAAATGTCTCACAACAGACCTGCTTAGGAAAGAGGGTGAAAAGCTGGGCACAGTGCTGCTCCGCAGCTTATTTACCCAACTGCACAGAAAGGTTGCAGGAGATGGGTTTGTCACTCCCTGCCCTCCCTCCACCACTACCTCCCTCTCTGGCTGCTAATTGCTTAGGGATGGACTTATTTATATTTGAAAGCGTAATTTTCAGCAATTTCTAATGCAGAAAGAAGAAGAGAGCTAGATGAAGCCAAAGATAGGCTAGCTTCCTTTGTAAAGCCCTGCCACTGCAGCCCAATGCAAACCTGTGTCAGTCCTGTTATTCCACCTCAGGATGATGGACAAAATCCCACTGACACACTGATGGGAAAGGGTTACAGGCCTCCCCAGTTTTCTACTCCCTTCTGTAACTGGAACTATTCATTATGCCACACTTTGCATGGAAGGAAAAATATGCCCTGGTCACCTAAGATCCATGTATTAATACCCCATGTAAACACTTTTATCTGTGCCTTCACTGTAAAACAAGTAAAGTCCAGTGGCTTTCTTTATTTCCCTGGTCCTAAAGAAGCAGAGGACTTTCAGGAAGGGGTAAACAGGACCCTAATTTGGCTCTGCGTCCATGTGTGTTCCCACAATTGGCCCAAAACACAGCAATCAGATCATTACAGCTCTATGACCTATGTTGCTCAAAATAATCCAGCAAAATTCACATTCAATAACTGATATTAAAAGTCAAGTTTGCTAGCAGCAGAGAAATGGGGAATTAATAGTATTTATTCAGTCTGTCTTCACTCATCCAGTTCTCTAGTGAACAATGGGCTCCTTTTGGCTAATGCTTAGAGTGTGGGTCTCCTCAGAGCCCCCTATCTCTTATGCAGAAATCTTTCTGCATGGTCTATCCCCAGCTAAATTTTGGCTAAAAACAAAGGGTGAAAGAATAACAAAAAAAAAAATAACCCTTCCAATGAAAAATGTAGATGTGAAAACTGTGAGTTGCTACTGTTGCCGTGGAAAAAAAAAAAAGAGCACAAAAATCCTCCTATACACAGCATCCTCAGCAAGGATGCATGGTGAGATGTTTACAGAGGACTGAGAGGGGACATGGAGGGTTTGGAAATCAAGAGACTAGAGAAAACCACAGGGATTAATTTAGTTTTTAATTCCTCTAGCAGCATTTGCATCTCAGCAATAAATCTGGACACTGTATCATCCCCTCGCTGGGATGGAAAGGACTCTGGATGGTGCCAGGGGAGCTGAACTGAAAGAACTAGGATGAAGATAGAGGCAAACAGCTTCTATCTTCATACAAGTCTATGATTCTCTTACCAAGGGAGACTTCGGTGGCACTACATTGCTCAGAGGGGTCAGAGGTAAGATAAGATGGGCTCCGCTTAGCGAAGAGGTTGGAAGTGGAATTGAAAATGGGGATTTGCCTTGCAAAGAGTTGAACATGCCTAGATCCTGCTGAAGTTGGCAGAACTTCATGGGATCTTACCTTACTGGCTGACTGGCTGCAGGGAGAGAAACAGAAGAGAAAACAGTGAGATTTAAGGCTTTATCTTAGATGTAGAAGGACATGCACATGAAGGCGAACATCTTAAAATTAGGGATTGGGGGTGACACAGAGCACTTGTTGACCTCTTTTGGATGGTTTCCAGGGATATAATATTCATGCCAGTCTCTAACATCATTGTGAGAACCACACGTGCCTTTGCCCCACGCCAAGCCCAAGGAGAAGATGTATTCTCTTGTGTTCACTGGTTCTTCCCACCACTGACATATATTGCAGACAGCTTTTCCTTCTTGGAAGTAGATATGGAGTTACCAAATTCTTACCTAAATTCAGCATAGAGCTCCCTAGGAGACAGTGGCAAAAAACCTGTATCAATCAAAAAGCAAGAAAAAAAAAAAAAGGGCCTGGGGTTGCAATTCAAGAGTGTCCTCTTAAAAGAAAGTAAAAGAAACCCACTGCCCTTCTTCTCCCCATTCCCCATTCTCCCTCAGGAAGGGCAAGAATGACTGCTTATGACAAGTGTAACCTTGGAGCTCATCTCCAGAAACACTGTGTAATACCCAAACTAGGCACCTATCTACGGGGGAGCTGAGCTCACCTGCACTGGCAAGACACACAGCTGAAATGCCACCAGCAGCCTCAAAAGGGGTGTGAGCAAGCTAATAAAGCGCTTAGTGCATAAAGCAGCATGGGACTATGGCAGCACAGCCTCACTTCAGACCCATCAGGCTGGAAAGTCATCTGATTGCTGGAAGGGTTAACATTTTATCATAATCACCCTTCAACGTTTTTACTTCCTGGGCCTATTTAAACAAACTTAACTTAGAACCAGAGCTTTTCAAATCTACACTGGAAGAAGAAGGGTTAAAAAACCCACAAGGGACCTCCTGACTCCCTACTTAAACACTCTCCCCACCCCACAAGAGGAGGCCATCTAGTCCAGGAGAGTGACCTTTAACTAGCCTACCTAGCCCAGGCTCAGCATGACTGCAATTTACAGGCCATTTCAGCTCTCCAGCTTTCTCTAACACAAAGAAGAAAAATCAAAACCCAAGCACAATGGAAAAGAAAGAAAGAGAGAGAGAAAATAACCCTGCAGAGCAATCATGTCTGGAGCTGCTCTGATGGCTTTCTGTTCCCTTCCAGGACACAGAAATGACTCCCAGTGTGTTAATTACTCCCATTACCACAAACTCTCCGCTAACAAGGACTACCTAAAAGGAAGCGTTGGCAGCAGCTGAGCAGTTATCGCTCTGTACTGCCACGCAGGAGAAACCAGACTCCCCCATCTCCGAGCGGTACTAACCAGGAGAGTGATTTCTGGAAAACTCAACAGCCTTTATTGTAATTCCCATGGCAGCTGCACTGGGAACACTGGCCTTCCCTCAATTCCACCATCCTTAAAAGAGAACAAAGAATACCTGCCTTTATAAAGACTTTGAAATTCAACAGTTGGAGAGCTCTGAATCCTTATCATTTACTTTACTCCAGTAGTTCGTCTGTCTCCATATCCAGCATCCTCTCCTTTCTGCCACCAAGAAGCCTGGACAGATCTGTAGCATTGTTTATTCTACCAGATCCTAATATACCAAATGCAAAGTCAATAGCTGCACACATCACAGCAGGGAATGTTAGCAGGGAATTCGGTGGATTCACAGTGCTAGAATTACTGCCAAGGCAAAACTTCTTCCAGAGCCCGTATTTGACACACACATAGTATTTCCATTTCCTTTTAATAAAAATCAAGTCTTTTAAAAATGTGCTTATCGTTACTGAAAAGTGAAGTTTGAGTATGTCACCAACATCTAAAAATGAGGCTGCTTCCAAGAAGATTTTCCTAAGACTATCAGGGTAGAATGAGTTTACTTTTCCTCCAAAATGTATTTGATACTGCAGAGGTAGGCTAATATTAGACATTCCTCAGAGGAGAGACACATTTGGAGTATGGGAAACTCCCAACTTTGAAGCAAGAGGAAAAAAGTCACTGGTGCACTGCTTTGTCAGCTACTTAACTTTAGGAAAAGGTACAAAGCACAAAAAGCAACAACAAAATAAAATTAATGGCTGGCACACCAAGCAATTACACTTGGCTCTTCCTAGCTGTCTGTCTGACCACCTGCTTCTTCCTTTCATATGCATTTTTAAGTTCTTCACGAGCAAGAAAATTTTCTTTTCTGTCTGGCAGAATCTAGCACAACACAGTCGAGAACAGAGCTACTAGGCACTGCACAGGCACACATTAATAATTGTGATTTTCTGTATTTGAGCTAGTACTAAAATGCCTTTATAGTGCAGCTGACATATAGGGGGGAAAAAAGGGGGGAAAAAAAGCTTAGAAGGACTGTCAGAAAGACTATAATAAGAACAAAGTTTAAACTCATTTTTTCATTCACTTACAAATTATAGTCAATTCACACTTTGTTCAGCATATTTTACACTCCTGAGCCTGATTTCTGGTAAGTCAGAGAAGATGTCATGTTTTTAAATGTTGCGATAGTATATTACAAAGACGGGAGGCAGATGCAATCAAGTTTGTTATTGTACTAAAAACGTAACATTTATAGAGGGGGAGACTGCACCTGGCCACACTTTCCTGTCATTAGTATGGCCAGTAATTAATGTAGATCATTCCCTATAGTCTACTGGCTCACAGGAAGATAAGCACCATCCACTTAGAAAGGAAATAAAGGGCCTGTGGACATCTTGCAATTTACAGTGGATTTTCCCATTATGTAACACATTAGCACTCTGTTTTATTGCAAGTTCAGAATCTCATGCAAAAATTTATACTCAGCTTCCCGCAAAGCAAATAAAAACACCTAAACCTAGAAAACAGGTGTGAGAAACTGTCCAAAGCACAGGCAATGCTAAGCTCAGTTCCTAAGCTCCTTAAACAGCTGAGGTTCTGTTTACAGACCAAATTCCTTTTAGGGAGCCCAGTTAAGCACTGGAACTGAAGCATGAGGGACCCATATTCACACAGCTCTCACAGTGACTGATGCTGACAAACACAGGGAGCAGACACTGCTGCCCTGCTAAGTGCTCTAGAAGTCTACAGCCACTGTGAGATTAGGTCTCTGCTTTTGAACCACATTCCTGCCTTACTACTAGCTCCAGAAGCATATTGGTTTTTGTGGGTGTATACACAATGGCAGCCTGAGAATCACCTGCCACGGGAAATCAATACATTCTTCTGGCTGTCTGCTGTTTTCATCCTCTGACATACAAAATTCCTGCCAAAATTCACTCCATCCCATCCCCCTCCCCATTTGTACTTAAGGGTAACTGGGGGAACATGATGAGAAGTTATGCATAGATAGGGTTCTCAGCTCTAGCATGCTGGGGAAATGAAGGTGGAAATCTTTACCAAGACAGACTGCTCGTAAAAATCTTTAAGGGTCGGTGTCTTGGCTGGAAAAGGATAATACTTTAAATGGCTGAGGATATTGAAAACTTTCCAGATGATCAAGTAAATTACTTGTAGCTTTGCACGACAAGGGTCAGTTTCTAAACTGATCACGAATTATGGGGCAGGTAAGAAATACACTAAGCACGCTGTACTTGCATGGAGTCATTTCAGCCTGGCCTGTGCTTGCAACACTACATGGTGATCTGTCAGTGTGCACCAAGCATCCTCCGTCTAACCTAGATTGCCTGCCGGCAAGGCTGGAATAACAAACTTGTCACTGCCACAGCAATGGCCTCACAAGTAAGGACTGAAACAGCTCTGATAAAGGCTACCTAGGCTCCTGAGCCCGAGGGACCCTCAAAGCAGAAATACAGTGCTTTTGGCAGAATGTGTTTTGAAAGGAAGGTTGTTGATCAGACAATTTTAGGCTTAAGAACCCCATGAGCGCAAGAGCCCAGAGAGTGGGACAAGTTACACACAAGACAGGGTTTTCATTATTGTTTTTTAATTCATCTACCTCTTCTTGAATTGTATTTTTGTTCTTCACACTATTTTGCCCTACAAGTTTTCTCTCTAGTTTTGTCTTTTCCTCAGAAACTTGGTGCTCTGAAATGCAGAAACAAATATTAAGATGTGCAAAACAAAAGGATTTCTACAAAATTCAAGTATAAAGGATTCATCTGCTTATTTCAGTGGGACCATCTAATTATGAGGTAATGACATTTTCTGGAGTAAGCAAAACACAAGAAGCCAAAAAGGCAGGGAACGTGCACATGTAGCAAAGTGTAAAAGGAACATACACAGGGTGACAAGGAGGCAGACATTAGCTAAAACGAGAAGTCTAGAGGCTGGGCAGTCCGGGGCTGTCAGAAGTACTTGGGCGTGACCGCAGGAAGGTGGGGGAAGAGCACAGTTTCCTGATACATTTTAAAATGAACCTGGATAAAAACACAAGGAAACAGTAAAAGAAAATAACCATTCAACACCTGAGAAACAGACAAGGGTACTGCACAGCACTCTTGCTTCTCTCCCTGACCCAGCAGTGTGCCAGGACCACAGACCCAGGAAGCAAAGTCTGTCAGCCAGCTTAATACCTCACATGAGCTCAGGGGAAAAAAAAAGCTACCTACAAGCACTGAGGAAATGAATGCCCCTAGAAATTATTTCAAATTTTCTAATGGAGTATTTTAACACCACTGGAGAAGACGTGTCTCTTTATTTAAACATTAGTTGCTACATATTGATAAATCAATCACACTTGGCAGATTTAGAAAGACTTACAAGATATATATTCTCCTGCAAATGTTCCTTTAAAAGTCAGATGGTATTTTAAAGAGCTTCCAGCCTTGGGACTCACAGTGCAGTGCCCTGGAAGACAATTGACATTCTGAGTGACTGGGCTGCGAATTCAAAATCCCAACTCGACCTGCTCAAGTCAGGATTCAAACTCACATATTTTAAAAATAGGAAAGGAAAAAAAAAAAAAAAAGAAAAAGAAAAAAAGATAGTGCAGGGAAAATACTTGAATTCCTGCAGCTCTCCAGTCCAGAATCTCTCAGCAGGTTACAGATACAATAGTGGCTCAGGGAATATCTCTGTACTGTAGTCCATATCTGCATGGGACATATTTTGTGATTTGTCAAACTAAATATGAATCTCTGTATGGTTGGCAATAAAGCTGACAAGGGATAATTGTTTGTTATGAAAGCCACTAGTGAAAATGAAAAGAAAATTTATTATATTGAGGTGCTTTAATTGAATTTTCTATTTTTAATTTAAAAAGTAAATATTCTAACTTACCTAGCTTTGGATATAGTAACTTCCAGTCATTAGTTGCACTTTACTTTTATTTCTTCTGGGAAAGGAGTATAGAATAGAAAAAGTGGGAAAACTGAGACTGCTATATAAATAGCTTCATTCCTAGCAACTGCATAACTTTTCATTTCAAATCAATTTTAAATATATTTCCCTCCCTCTCAACAACAAAAAAAAAAAACTGAAAAATCTGAATAATACATCCTTTCTGCTAACATTGTTTTCACATTCTGAAAAGCCATTATTTTGACAAAAACATTATGAGCAGTTCTTGCTAACAGCACCCACTTTTTCCACCTCATACCAAGCCCTGCACTCAGCTCAGCATGTGTCTGGGAAGTTCTGCATAGCTCTAGAGATTCATGATGAGGCAGTGATGGGTCTCACTCCTCTTTGCCACCAGCTAGCAAAAGCTGTATGTGGAACAAGGAGATGAAAACTGGTGCCAAACTGGAAGCCAATGAGGAATGCTGAAGGATTAGCCCCAATTTCTAAACTAAACAGCACAAATTCCCTCACCAGGAGCAACAATAATCTTTCTGCTGTCCAACAGTAAGGCAAGCAAGGAAAAGAAAAACAGTAACACTCATTTTTACACCTAAGGAGACACTCTGCCTAGGATGTAGCTAAAACATGTGGGTGGAAAAAAAATTCACTAGTGAGAGCACTCATTCCTGGGTAGACTGAGTACTCCCATCTCCCACCCCACACCTGTCAAGAGTACAAAAATAAGTAAGGGAGAAACAGAGGGAAAAGCTTTTCTAATCAACACTTACAAGGAAGATACCTCAAGTGCTCGTAATAACCTGGCAGAACTTCTGTTTCCAAATTGCGTTGAGTAACTGAGATTTAGAAGTAACTAATGAAAATGATTACTTGGGTACCACAGGCAACAGATGGTTCCTGCAACCTGCCAGTTGCCAGATTCTAGGCCAAACCTCTCCCCCATGTAACTTCATCACACGTTAATTTAACTCACTTTATCTATAGCACCTACTTATTGACTGACAATATTTTGCTGCTCAGTAATAAGATTCATGCAATAATAAGCTTCATGTTCTAGCAGTCGGAGTACATGCATGAGTCAAAATAAGAAGGCTCATGACCTGTTTATGTGGCCTTAGGCAAAGTGCTCCTTCAGGGGATATAGCTAGGACCGCAGCAGACACATAGTGAAGTTTAATTAGTGATCATAAAGTGTTCAAACCACTCAAAAGACAAGCTAACGTAAGAGCAACATATCTTCCTTTATGGCATTAACAGTCCACTCTCAAATTAAGTAAGGGAAGGTGCATCTATAAAACATAGCAGATTTTCTTTCATTACTCTTGATGGCTCGGTCCCAAAGAAGCACAGGTTTACCCAGCAGGGAGAAAGGCAGGGCAATGGTGGGGAGTGGGGAAGCCTTCATCTGCTTCAACTCCTGACCCTCCTCCAGCTGCCCTCTCACTCCACCTGCACCAGACAGCTTTTTCAAAGCACAACAGCACAGTTGTGAGAGCTGACATGGTCTGCACCTCCCTGGGGACTGCCATGCCCAGCTATATGATACCTCCCTCCTGTGACACAACATAGGAAACTGGGGCACTCACTTTCCCTATTTAAATACGAATCAAGTGAATCTGTACATTGGCCGCTCTGCGTTTTAAGCGGGAATCACAGCCCACAGTTCGTGCGTGGCTCAATCAGGAGAAATGCAACTCCTCTTTTCCCCCCAAAACTCCCTTAGGGAGAACTCATCTCTGGGGTTCCAAAAACAGGCAGTAAACCATGTGGGAAAAAAGTGGGTACATTTAACTCCATTTTTGACGAGTGGTCATCTAAACTATCTGAGGCTCAGAGGAAGGGGAAGTGTAAAGTCAGGCAGACTTCTTGTATGTAGCACTCCCCAGCACTAAAGATCAGCTAAGTACAACTATTTAAGCTTGCTTTATAAACAGACTCCTGTATGTTCCCCCACTTTTATGCGGCTTTTAAAAGCCAAAAATAAAGGCAAAGTAAAAAGACATGCATCTAACAGGAGAATGTCACCCTATGCATTTAATTAAGATCTAAATAAAGAGGGAAAGCTACGAATAGCATGCTTGTATATTTAAGTCAGCATTATGAAAAAATATGAGGTTTTAGATACACTTAATTATGAACATTGTTTAAAAAAAATTAAAAGCTGCTTTCAAAGCAGCTAGTTTTCAAATATGTGCAATGTGTACTACTGGAAAAAGTAAAAGTGACTCCACAGTTTACAGGAAAGTGAAGACATACATCACTGCAAACTCCTTTACAGAATCCCTAATGTAGGATTTCCTACAGAATTAAATGAAAAGGGAAAAGGATATGGAAAACCTCTGAGTCCGCTGTGGTCTTCCAATTACCTCACAAATACAGGCTAGAAGTAGTCACCTGTTAAAAAATACATGTCTATAAAAGTATACAGTTACTCTGCAGCTCTGAGCCAGTCTGTTGCCTTGGACTACAGCTCACTCTTGGCTTTCTGTCAGATGCCTCCCAAGAGAATCCTGTACAGCTTCACTTTGACCACCACTGCTCATCCAGGGTAGTGGCATTCAAAGTATATCTCCTAAAATATCTGATCCCAATAGCTTTTTTCGACTAGTGGGAGAAACTAAGATTGCAACTGTACCAAACTACACCTGCTCTATACAACTAGTTGATTTTAAACCACAGGACTGCAGGCTGTTTCATGATGATGAAAATAAAGTCTGAGTTAACGGTACCATAGAGGCAGGAGTGCATGATTGAGCAGAGGAGGAAGGTTATAGTAGTGTTCAGCAGAATATTTGCTATTTAGGTAGGTAGTAGCAATAAAATCAGAAAAATGATTTAAGCAGCAATGTTGGGGAGAAAAAAAAGGAAAAAAAAACCCCACACCACACTGATTCAATTGATTTCACAGACTTCAAGAACAAACTTCCTTTAATCTTCACACCCGTAATAGCTAAGAATCCTAAAACCCACAGGGACATCTTCCTCTGGGGACTTTCATCCCCAACAGATTGCAACACTCCCCAACAATTTTCTCTGCTGAGAAAATTCTCCTGTTGAAGGTTTTTCCTAAGACATCAGTTAGACATTGGTGCCTCCAGCCAACCCAGCCAGTGTACATCGTCTTTTAGTACTTTGACACTTAAAACACAAGACCCTGCACATTGAAATCAGCCTTTGTTGCAGTAACTTGGCATTAAGAGGGGCTGGCATGTGCTCCCTTATTTCCTCCTCACCGGATTCTTGCTTCAATGCTGTCTCATCCTGCCCACTGCCAGGGTGGAAGTCAGGCTCCTGCTCAGTCATTTTATATTCTACTCCTCAACACCTAAACACACATTCACACAGTTCTGGTAAAGCCATCCATCTCCTCTCCACTTCAGTCTTGGCTATAACCTAAGAACTGGAGCCCACATTCCCCTTCTCCAGATCAGGATGGCTTTTAGAGCACTCCCTGCCCAAGCCCTTTTCTCATAAGCTGAGGAGTACCAGCACTTCCATGCTGCTTCACAGAGATACCAGCTGGAGTCTGGTGAATGTTTTCCAGACTTCTTCTAGGTGAGATGACCAGAACTGCATGGAGGCCGAAGCTGTATCATATTGAGTTGGGAAATTGATGGGGTTTATAATGCAAAAAGAAACCCAATTAACTTAGAAATAGGAGATGTCCAAAAAAACCCCCAAGATACCCCAGCATATCAGTCAGTTTAATCTGCAGTCCCTACTAACCTGGAATTTCCTCTGGTTCATTTATAGCTTACATATTGGAGACGTTCAAGTGCATAACACTAAGCAATGTGATTAGAATTGATCCACTGAGTCTCCTATCCTGTCCCAAGGGAACAATTACAGTGTATCTTAAAGACAAAATTAAAGCACTTCATTTTGAACCAGAAATCCACAGGTGAAAAGCCATGCTCCCATCCTTGTATTAACCCTCCCAGCCACAAAATATTTGTCCATATGTACTACATAATAACTGTTTGAACACCCATTTTCCACAGTTATCAAAGAAAACATTCACTAATCTGTTCAAGGTGATCAGGTGAGGATTTTGGTTTGGGGATTTTTTTTTCTGTGTTCAGGTAAGAGATTAAGTTAAGATTTTTCTTTGACCACAAGCTTTCTCAAACTTGCCAAAGGGGAACGGAACTACTTTCCACTAGTGAAAGAGATTTAAAAAACCCAAAAATCCTAAGTGGCATTTAAAAAAAATTGAGAGTCCCTGGAACAGTAGATTTGGGTATGTCAAAGCTACAGCCTCTGTCAGAGAGCATGGTGGGGAAGAAATGTTGAGAAGAGGATAACACAAGGCCTATAGTCTCTGGGAAAACAAGCATTTTTATTCATCATGCTATTAAATATTTTATTATTTCAGTGACTACAATAACCCCATTTAATGTTCATGGTTTGGTGCTTTTTTTCCATCAAAATCTTTATCAAAAATTTTATCAAAATTTTTATCAAAATCTGTCCACCATACCAATGGCCCAGAAAAGAAATTAGTTGATTTCCTTTTTTAAGAGCTGTGTTTGACTTTAATTACATTTATACTTGCTTGGGAAATCAGACTTCACTCTCAAGAGGGTAAAAAAGGGAAAAGGGAAGAGGAAAAAACAAACACATAGAGAAAGAAACAGAAAAAGGAAAGACAATGGTGAGTCAGATGAATCAAATTAAAAGTTTCTAACCCTCTATCCCTGAAGCTTCAGCCAACGTCACTACTTAGGAATACGAGGGAGTGTGTTTTTTAATTATTTTTTCAGTTTTCTTTTATCGTTCATCTATTCAGAAAATTGCTGACATTAGTCTTCAAGCAGACACGATTATCAATCATTAAAAGTGCTTTTATCTGGAGCTGTTCGTAAGAAACTGAAGTCTTTCCAAGATGAGCTTAATGCAGATGGATGGTAGTTCAAGGAGAGGAAAAAAAGAAGCGAACATGGGAAAAGTTTGCTTACCTTTTCTTCAGTGTGGGTTACCACTGCAAAAACAAAGCACTGCAGTCACAATGCACAATCAGGGAAGATTCTGCAGAAGTGGGTAAGAAGCAGTTATAACACAGACTGCTCCACAAAAAATGCTTTTGCTTTTTTTATTGGTTCCTTTCATCTTTTATGACTGAGTTTCTCAGTGACACAACACTATGTTGCTTGTCCAAGCTGTGTCCACAAGTGCCAAAATACTTATTCCTAGGTGGCTATTCTACGGCTGCTGATCAGCACTCAGCAGCGTGGTCAAACCTTCATCTTCCACTCCTTTCTCACTCTCCTGCACTCCCATCTTCCTCTCCTTCCAGCTTTTCTTTCCTCTACCCTTGCTCCTTCTCATTCCGTTTTAATCAAGGTTCTATCCTAATTAAAACAAACAAATATGTGGAAGCAATTAACGTCTTGAAGGAAGCAGATGGTAGAATAGTGCCATTTCATTATTGCATAAGCCTCAACTTGCTATCTCTTCAAACTTTCTGCACTTTAATTAAGCGCCGTTACAGGCAAGTTCAATGGGCTCTAGAGTAGAGTTTATCCAATTAGCTCCTGAAAAGCTGATGGTGCACGGTGGCAGGCTGAGCATGCTGTGCAGCATGCAGCTGGGAAGGGCAACCCCAGGACCAAATGGGACTAAGAACTTCCCTTACACAGGCAGCAGGCAGGAAAAGGAGTGAGAGACAATCAAATGCTGATGATGTGGCAGAAATGTAAACTAGCCCTGTCCTACCATGTTCTGGTGGAAGTTTTTCATTGCCCACGTCAGAGGCCTCAAAGACCATGAATTCCATATGCACACATTTTAAGAGGCCATGGTGACTTTCAATGTATATGCTATCTTCCCAGAGACAGGGACAGGGTGAAGATCTCAAGCACTTGTCAAAGAAATTACCAATAGCTTTCAGGCCTATTTATTGCCCTACCAACTCCAGCATTCGCACTACTCCAATCCTTGGCTTCCAAGGATACAACGGACTGATACAACTGAACTGGCAATTAAGTATCTTGAATCATCTGGAAAAATACACCCAGAAACAGAGGGATTTTCTTTTTCCCTTGTGTTTCTGTTTGTGGTCAGTCTGACATTCCTGAACACGGGCCTTTGCAGATAAAGTAAACATCGAAGAGCAATTGTATCAGCCAGGTTCATCCTCTCACTTTGCTCCACGTACACATGCCAGAAATGTGGGCAGTGTAAAGATGCAGTGATCCAATCTTCCTCTGCCCTACCACATTCTGGCACATGACACGTTTCTCTTCAACACCGAAGACAAGTGTCTCAAAATCCTACCCGCAAACATCAAAAAAACCCCACATAGCATGATTCAGATGGAAACAGCCCTATAGATCCCAAATGTCTCTGCACAGAAGTATCTCAGTTCTCTACACCCATATAAGGAAAAATATACTACATCCATTTTATAGATAGGAATGCAAGACACACAATTTTTGTGATTCCCAATATCATATGGAGACCATGTGGAGGAAACACTTTTCCGTTTATTTCAACCACAAAGATCATCTTTTTTGTATAACCAAGGTTGGAATATGACTCATGGAGGATTCACAAGTTACACAGCCAGAGACCATCCCTGGGGGTCATCTAGTCTAAGAACTTCTCTGAATTAATTTCTGTTTGAAGCAGGGCAAAAAAACCCCAATCCTTCCAATCCTGTCTTGAAGATTTCTATTAATGGAGAGTTCAAAACAACTCCTAGAACATTTTTCAGGGCCTAATTATCATAGTTGTTAAAAATGGGCACCTTATTTCTAGTCCAAATTAATCTATTTCAGCTTCTAACCACTTGATCGTGTTACATACCTTTAACTGCTCAAATGGAAAACATTCTATTATAAAAGGTTCTCTTCCTCTCCTTAGGATAAAAGACGAAATGTAACATTTGCTGAGGGGTGAGACTCGTAGTGTCCTAGCAACTCTTCATTCTTCAAAGTTTCAAACTCAGACAAGGAAACCACTAAACACAATACCAAGGAATGCAACCACAGCATGTAATAAATAATATTTTTTTTCCTTGGTGATCCCTTCTTTTACAACTGTGTCATATACAGTGCAAATTTATTCATTAGGTATTTAATCATCTAAACACAACACGTGGAGAAGAGCATTTATTAGCATTATGGGAACAGAAACTCTCAAATTCCTGACTTTGGGTACTTAAATTCTCTGTTATATTATCACACTATAAGGTGGTATGAAAACACAATAGGATTATAGAATCAGAGAAACATAGAATTGTTTAGGTTGAAAAAGACCTCCAAGACCACCAACCTGAACCACTGACCCAGCATTGCCAAGTCCACCACTAAACCATGTCCCTAAGTGCCACATCTACATATCTTATAAATACCTCCAGGGCTGGTGACTCTACCACTGCCCTGGGCAGCCTGTCCCTGTGCTTGATAACCCTTCCTGTAAAGAATTACCTTCTAATATCCAATCCAAATCTCCTCTGGTGCAACTTGAGGTCATTTCCTCTCATCCTCTCTCTTGTTACTGGGGAGAAGAAACCAACCCCCACCTCACTACAATCTCCTTTCAGGTAGTTGTAGAGAGCAAAAAGGTTCCCCTGGGCCTCCTTTTCTCCAGACTAAAACACCCCAGCTCCTCAGCTTATTTGACTTACTCTATAGCCCCTTCACCAGCTCCATTGCCCTTCTCTGGATCCATTCCAGCATCTCAGTGTCTCTGTTGTAATGAGGGGCTCAAAACTGGACACAGTAGTCATGGTGTGGCCTCACCACTACAGAAGGATGATCCCTTCCCTAGTCCTGCTGGTCACACTATTGCTGATACAGACCAGGACGTCACTGGCCTTCTGGGCCACCTGGGCACACTGTTGGCTCACTTTCAGTGGCTGTCAACCAGCATCTCCAGGTCCTTTTCTGCTGTGCCACTTTCCAGCCACTCTTCTCCAAGTCTGTAGCACTGCGTGGGATTATTGTGACTCAAGTGCTGGACCCAGCACTTGGCCTTGTTGAACCTCATGTCATTGGCCTCAGTGTATCAATTCAGCCTGTCTGGATCCCACTGTAGAGCCTTCCTGCCCTCCAGCAGATCAACATTCCACTGCTCAACTTGCTGTCATCTGTAAAGTTACTGAGGGTGTACTCAATCCCCCTCATCCTGATCATCAATAAGGATATTAAACAGAACTGACACCAGTACTGAGCCCTGAGGAACACACCTGTGACAGGCCACAAGCTGGATTCACCATCATTCACCATCACTCTCTGGGCCTGGCCATCCAGCCAGGTTTTCACTCAGTGAAGAGCACACCCATCCAAGCCATAAGCAGCCAGTTTCCCCAGGAGAATGGTGTAGAAAACAGTGTCAAAGACTCTACTAAACTCTAGGAAGACAGCATCTACAGCCTTTCCCTCATCCACTAAGTGGGTCACCTTGTCACAGAAGGAGATGAGGTTGGTAAAGCAGGACCTGCCTTTCATAAACCTGTGCTGGCTGGGCCTGATCCCCTGGTTTTCCTGCGCATACCACATGATGGCACTCAAAATGATCTGCTCCATAACCATCCCTGGCACTGAGGTCAGGCTGACAGGCCTGTAAGTTCCCTGAGTCCTCCTTCTGGCCCTTCTTGTAGGTGGGCGTGATGTTTACCAACTTCCAGTCAACTGGAACTTCCCCGGTTAGCCAGACTGCTTACAAATGATGGAAAGCAGCTTGATGAGGACTTCAGCCAGCTTCCTCAGCACCCTTGGATGGATACCATCCAGCCCCATAGAGTTGTATGTGTCTAAGTGGTGTAGCAGGTCACCGATCATTTCCCATTGGATTATGGGGACTTCATCCTCATAATATTCATTCTTCGTTATCAACACAATATTGAAATAATTTGATATGTATATGCAATCTCACACTAGAAGTGCATTTATATGTAACCATTTCACTTCTATCTTTATTTAAGACATGTTTAGGTTCCTGTGTGAATTATTACATACAACTCCACCACGTTGTCAGAAAGCAGACATGTTCAGATCCACATACTATCAGAATAAGTGTTACTCTCAATTACACTAAAGATTCCGCAACATGCACCAGCCTCCAGGTACTTTACCCTTAGAGTATTGTCTGTCTGGTTATTTGACCTCGTAAATCAATTTGGCCATGCTATCACATTAGGTAGATGCTTAACATAGATGCACTAACAGCATGCTGGCTTCTGAATTAAATCTGACTTGGCCAGTTTACACCTTAATCCCATCTACAGGGCTGAGAAAATTCCACCAATGCTTCTAGAACAGGATTTGAGTCCATGTTGCCACAAGGACCAACATCCATTATCCACGCAATGAGAATGAGATCCTTCTTCTTTGTAAACACCACATGAGCTAACAGAGTTTGTGCAGACATTTAAAAGGTGACAGTTCTGTGCTAAGTCCTAACACATGGATCTGCACACAGGTGTGGTACTGAGTTGTCTTACAGCAGGACTCAGAGGTCCTAACACATCTGAGACTTGCCTCCAGAAAGTGATACCAGACACTGGTTAGACCTGCTCTGAAACAGCACATGCTATTCTGATCACCTGTACACAGGATGGAAAAAGCCAGACTAACCAAGTTTTGAGAAAGCCTCTGAGAATGAACCAGACAACCCTGAGCCTAACTCACAAGAAAAGACTAGGAAAACATGGCACTTCTAACCTAAAAGGATGAAGGCCAAGAGAAATGACTGCTGTCTATAAATGCTTTAGGGACAGGGAAGAAGACAGATTGATTTTAGCTGAAGAGCAATACTGGCACCAGAACAAGGGTGCAGAGACTGGCTATAGGTGTACACTGGGAATTAAAATAGCATTTCTAACAATCAGCAGACTGAAGTTCTGAAATGGTCATCCAACCAGAAAAGCAGCAGATATCAAAAGACTACTGGGCATTATTTTTATTAGAGATAAACAGCTATATGTCATAGGACTCAGGAGGTCCTCTGCAGTCCCATGTTCTTACCCTGATCAAGGTAAATACTGTAAAAAAACCATGAGAAAACACAGTCTGAGGTCCAAGGAGCCAATAAATATTTGAGAGTATTTATGACAGAACAGAAGAATGGTGAGGGAGATGAACTGTCCCCAGTGTACTGTTCCCAACAATGTTTCAACTCTCCACAATAGCTTCACTATATATGAGTATATGCTGTAGGTCATATAGCTTCCATTACACAGACAATTGGAGTAGATCATCATAATGGCCACTTCTGGCCTTAAAATTCATGGATCACAAGGTGTGACCATTTGGACCTGGCTCCCAGCCAAATGCCCAAGCCCACAGTTGCAGCTTCCCCAAAATAACAGAACCAAAGCAATACATACATATTTACATCTATATACCATTGCAAAAAAAGAACTATTTACATCTAAGAAAGAGAACACTTCAATATTCCCCAAAACTAAAACAGAAAACACATATTTACATCTATATACCATTGCAAAAAAAGAACTATTTACATCTAAGAAAGAGAACACTTCAATATTCCCCAAAACTAAAACAGAAAACAAAAACTGGTATAAGCAGATATACACAGCCAATAAAGAGCTAGCAAACAAAAGGATTTTTATACTTTCCTCGAAAAGACAAAAGCCACTCCACCAGATCTCTCCACCCGGATCAGGAAAACAACAGACCACAGCAGGCCTCACTCCCAGATAAGCGAGACCAGCCGCAGGGACCTGCTGTCTTCAAGTCCAGTGGAAGAGAAGAGGACCCTCCTCTCTCCTTCTTATTTATAATCTTGCTTATGTAAAAAACAGGATGGAATACTGGGAATGGCCACTTACCTAGTTTTGACCTGGTTAACAAGGAAGGCCTATATCAAACTATCACACAAGGCAAGGTAAAAGTGATAGAACATCAACACCTAATAGCTGAGATACTGGTCCTTAGAAGTGGCAAGTAGAACATATCCTCTGAATTGGTGGAACTCCAGGGACAGTTTCTCCACAGCTGAGACATGGGGCAAACAGGAGGAAGAGAGATTTTCCTTGTATTGCTGGAATTGGCCAGCCAATGCATCCACCATTTGTCCCTCTCTGTCTTTCCAGGTTACTACTGCCAATGAGTTGGCACAGAACAGTGATGTGGTCCATACACACCTTCACCACACTGGTTGTGTACGCCTGACTTTATTGAATACTTGGATAATGCTCATTGTCCAGGTCATCACAAATCACCTCCAGCACAGTTAAATTACCTCAGGTACTGGATACCACTCTCTTTGGTGGCCTATTTGCCTGGGTGACACATAATATATTCCTTGGATGGATACCTTTCCTTCTCACCTTCAGAGGAAGAGGGCTTATGACTCTCTTGCAATCACTTTGTCAATGCCTCCTTCCTTAGAAAGGGATCCCAGCTGCTTGACCTCCCCACTTCTCATTCCAGGCCACTGGCTCCAATATCCCAGCCCTGGAGCAGCCAGGTCACCACATAAAATGGCTGAAATCTTTTTGTCTTTCTCGCAGCTCTTTCAGGGATAGGGATCAAGTAAATTCTGCCTCTTCCTCCTCCTTTTCTCATGATGGCCCTGCTTTGGAATAGTCTTGCTCCTCCACTTCTTCCTTTTCCCCTTCTTATTATGGGTTTCTACCCTTACTACATGAGCTGATTTTTGCATCCAATATTTCTTCTTGTGTACAGAGGCAACTGATACCAGCACAGGTTGGTTCTTTCGTTTAGCTGCCGGGCCTGTCACCAGGGTTGGAGTAGCTGCAGAGACTGTCATTTTGTCGTCAGATTCAGAGACCTTCTCTTCCCCTCGAGGATACTGAACAGGGCTCAGTGGGCACAGGTCAGGCCTCAGCGTGTTGCAGTGATTTGTGTCTTTCTGGAATTGCAAGGGTGGCAGCATAGATTTTCCAAATGTTTTACTGGTTTTTCAGGATTCTACACTTGTTCAGGGGTGAAGTTCCAAAACACTGGAGATGCCCACTGTCATAGGAATTCACACATACTATCCCATACATCCTTCCACTCATAACTATTCAGCCTCAGGGCAGATCTCTGAGTACCATTCTTAAATAGTTGCTTCATCCTAAACAAGACCAGAAACACATTCAGGAGACACAGCAACATGAATATGCTAGTCTGAACATCCAGAAGATATTAAAAATTCTCAAGAGCTATTGTAACTAGCCTGGAGGAGAGGGGGAAGGTGAAGAGGCAGGGAAAAGTGTTCCCCCTTCTCTCCCCCCATAGATTGGCTCTCAGAGGAGAAAAGGTAAAGACTGTAATTATTAATCGCTTCCCAGAGGTGGTTCTCAAAGTATAGAGATGACGGCAATGTTGAGTACAACTACTGTATTTGTCTCACGACCAGTAATTTTATCATAAGCCAGTACATTTATCATTACTCAGTACAGTAAAATTAAACCAGCCCCCAGAGATGGTAATACAACAGGAAATATAAACAGCAAGTAAGCTGTTACACAATACAGCTCTGAAATCAAGCACAACACCTATGAGAGCAAATAAATCAACATTGTGACCAGCAACTACTGAACTAATATAATGAATTCTTCTAACAACTTTGTTTTAACATGCTCTGGTCAGATTTGTCTTTATCTCAACCCTAAGTACCCCATGTGGGGCACCAAAAAGGACTGTTGTGGTTTAAACAGCAGACAGCCAAAGACCACAGAGCCATTTCCTCACTTGCCTGCAGTGGGATGGGGGAGAGAATCGGAAAAAGGTAAAAGTCCTGAGTTGAGATAAAGACAGTTTAATAGGACAGGAAAGGAAGGGAAAATAACAATAATAATTATGGAGAAAGAATATATAAAACAAGCAATGCATATGCAACTGTTCATTACCCACTGGCCAATGCCCAGACAGTCTCCAAGCAGCAGATTGACACCCCACCAGCCAACTCCACCTGGCTTTATTGTTCCTCATGGTGCCACATGCTATGGAATATCTCTTTGACCAGCTGGGGTCAGCTCTCCTGGCTGTCTCCCCTCCCGGCTTCTTGTGAAACCCCAGCCTACTCACTGGTGAGACAGAATGAGAAGCTGAAAAGTCCTTGACTTAGTGTGAGCACTGCTCAGCAACAAATAAAATATCAGTGTCTCAATCAACATTATTCTCATCCTAAATCAAAAATACAGCACTATACAGCTGAAACCAGGACACCTGGAAATGCAACCCTGACCAAAGGCTCATGCAAAGGTAAACTGTAAACTCCAAAATCTGTATTAGGTAAGAGCTCAGGGACACCTTCACAGGACTCATTTTTCCATTTCTTTGTCATCATTTAACATGATCTGGAGAAATGCTGGTCCCTAGATAAAGAACAGACAACTAGAAGTCAAAGGTGCAAGTAAATACAGTAAACACAGGATAAGGGGCAAAAAGCACTTACCCTAGGAAAGCCTAAATAGACTGTGTATTTGCTGTCTTATGGACAACTTTCAAGGAATAATCATGCATAATCATAACTACGACTTTTAGAAGCCCCTCATAGGAACAAGCAAGACACAATCCCTGCCTCATCACATTTCACCTCCTACAGCTATGGTCCATCTTACCAACTGCTCAGTGCATGTTGGTAAGAATTGTTGATACGAGAGTGCTCTGCCCAGCACTCTCTTCAACGGGTCAGCCCTGTCCACTCTGGGGACAAAATACATTGACTCCCTTAAAAAACAAGAATACAGTGATAGTTGAGCTTCATTTAGAAAATGACCCCAGAGAAGTGCAGTCTCTAATGTGGACAAAGTGAGCAAATCAATCAGGATGGGCAATGGCCAGAGCACACACATGACATTATTCAGTGCATCTTTCTTTTTGAACTCCCAGATGAAATTCAAACCTTTCTTGCCTAAAGGTAACCAAGGAGAGCACAAGGGAGTGCTGACTGCTCCTGCAGAATTTACATGCACACAAGTCCTCTGTATGGTTGAACAGATGCCAAGTCAGTCTGAGAAGAAATATGAGGATCTTCAAATGAAAGAGAGTATCTAAAACCTGCACAAAACAAATATTTATGGTCTATAAATATACACAGGCACATTCCTCCTCCTTTCTCCACAGAGCAGAGACTCCCACTACAAAGTGTCTTGCAACATGTCAGACATACTGACAAAGCAAGCAGAAGTTGGGGATTTTTCTCTGCTCTGCATAGCAAGGCCATATTCTTTATTCCTACTCTGATATTTATCCCTCCCTTTCTTCTTCATCTTATGCCTCGAGCCAGAGGCTTGTCTGCTGTCTCTTCATATTGGAAACATGCAATCTTGTTTGGTTTAAAAGGTCAATCACAGTTTGTTTGTACTAAGTCTCTAACGCAAAAATCTCTTACTGTAAGTTAGGAAAAATACTGGAGGAGAGACAGTGCTGGATGGAGGACTATGAGGTCTGGGTAACATATTAGGGGCACAAACACACAGTTAGGCCACTGTGGCTTACAGAGGCGGCATCCATCAACTGAGGAGCTCATGGGTGCTATGTTCTTGGTCAATAGCAAGTAATCCAATTCACTTCAGTTCATAATAAGAAAGGTTTAAGCCAAATGAGGTTACCTCATAGGTATCATAAGCTGAAAGTGTCCACAAAGATGGTGACTATCAGACCAACTGATGTCTCATAGCTTAATCTAAAGCAATTGACCAAGTGTCACAAAGTTTAACTCCTCAGTATCAGTCAAGGAGCTAAACCAATACAATATCTGCTTTACAGATGCTATAAAGGTTGACACTTCCATGGGTCATGATACAGGCCAGGACATTTTAAAGATGTACTGTGATTAGTTTGAGAGCTTTTTCTTTAATGCATATAAAAAGCTTTAAAAATAAAACACAAAATTAAAAAATGTATGTCATTGATGGGTTGATCTACTTAATTTAATGGCAACAACTATATTTCAAAATAAACTGGGCATACTGTATGATGCCACTACCTAACTCTATCCATTTGGCAACACTGAACTATTTGTCATAAGCTCTCTACAGGTAACAGAGAAATTCAGTGATCAAAATTTGTCCAAAGATGAAGTAGTGAATCCTATTCCCCACCTGTTTTTTTTATATTATATAGTTACACACTATCTACCACATCTTTCAATTTAAAAGAAAAGGTTGCAGTTGGTTCCTCTTTCCCTGGCCTGCCAAGGTATCACTGCAGAACTATCTTCTATGATGTTGATAGCTGATGGTACTGCTAAGGCAACTCCACGAGTATTACCTTTTGGCCTGCATCAGATGCTGTGAGGATGAACATTGTTCACCACTGGAGAAGGCTCTGAAGTCCAGAGCTGAGTACCAGCAGTAAAAAAAACCCATCAGGAAATAGAGTAAGTGTTCCCTCATGTCACATGCCCCACAAACTACTCCGTGTCCACATTTCTATGCTCTCAGTGCTTCAGGTCATGGAATTCATTTCCTCCTTCCTCCTCCTCTTGATTTTCAGAATCAAAAGAATCAAGTTCCTTTTCCATTCCGAGGCCTGCCTCTCTACCCTCGTCCAAAGCAGCTGTTTTCCACAGCATAGTCAGCCACCCTGGCCACTCCAGGACCTTAACTGAAAACCTAACCAAAACACTTAATTCTGACAATTCAAAGACTAAAACTAGGGTTTGCTCCTAACTGGGTTTAAGAGGGACAACCTCTTGGTACATTATCTGCAAATTTACTGATGGCTTTTTGAAACTCACTTCAGGGCTCCATTCTGCTCTGTCACTGGAGAGTTACAAGATCATCAATAACCATAAAAAATTATGTACCCTAAGAGAGGCCAGAGCAGAACCTCTTTCTCCAAAATCTTCCTTTACCCATGTAGTCTGCGGTGAACTGCAGCCCTGAGTAGCTCAGTAGTACAGGCTTCATCTGACACCCACGCACCAATGAGGAGCAGCACTCCTATTCCATAAGTCAGCATGTTCACTCTATAAGAGAAAAAAAAAATTCCCCAAGAAAAATACTACTGTTTCATTTTCCTTCTATGTGAAAAAGTGCAAGTCCCTGTCCTGTATAATCAGAGACAGCCTTGGAGCAAACACCCACGTAGCACCCTGCTGCTATTCATTAATCGCTCCAGCAGCTCGCAGTGAAATCCCCAGGGAAATTTTATAGCCTTTCTGTAACTCTACACATCTGCTGGAAGACACCTCTAACAGACACACACTACCAGATCCTGGAGAACTTGGTTCCTGTGGAATATAAGAGAAGTGCCACCCATACCTGCTCCCACAAGAGACCTGAAGTAGAAAATCAGTGACTTCCACTTACAGCACATAGTGAAATACAGTCATACAAACCATCCTTGCCTGCAGAGGGTATTGACAGATTTATTACACAACACATCTTGGGAAATTCCAGTGAAGTATATGACATTCAAGGAGAAATGCTTTGGGAGCTAAATATCAGCCTCTCAGAGCAAAGTGGCCAACAGGGCTCAAAGAAACAAAGTAGAGATGTTCCTTACTCCACCAAGACTGCAAGAAAGGCCTGGAGTCACGGCTGCAGCAGAATATAGATCTTCCTCAATTATTGTTGCTGTTCTCAGATGCACACAGTTCTAGTGTACAGAGCTGAAGGAGGAAGGTGACTAATGTTAGCCAAAGAATTAGGGAAAATAAGGGAATATTCAGCACTACTTAAGTCAGAAACAATTTTCATTGGCTTCAGTAAGGCTAGAAAGTATTTTTTAATCTTAAACTTTTTTTATCTTAAATTTTTTATTAGATACTTAAGACAGGGGATATTTTATATTTAAAGACACCAATAAGCCCTGAAGATAGAATTTCGAGCTGCTCTCTTTTCATTAAGTTTAACCTGGGTCTTTCTGAAAGACATGTGAACTTCCTCTATGTTTTGTTGAGATGTGGAGCACAGGACAAAGCCTCAGCGATGTCTACACCACTGCAGATGCAAAGTGACACAGAAACTCACACTTTTCATCTCTAGTCCAGCATCCTCCTGTTCTGGTTCATATCAAGCCTCTGTGTCCTGTTTCAGATACTGAGACTGGAGTTAAAGACATAAAACCCGGTTAACTCTATTAACTTTACAACATCATGTCATGAAATGTCATGTCAGTTTCCAAGGCTGTCAGTTTATGCCACAGCCCTTCTGGCCTGGGTTCCTCTTGCTCTTTCCATCCAGATGTGCACTGCAGGCAGCAGCCTTTTTGAGCTACCCACCTCACCTGCGCACATGCACTCTAGAACAATATGAATATTACATGTAGCAGCCTTTCCAGCAAAGGATATATTAAGTCCTATATTTTTAATGCCACTTTTAGTATGTCTATAAAAAGACTATGCAAAAGACTGGATTATGTATTTCTGTGCTGTATGGGAATAGAGTACCAAGCAAGAGACATGGCAAGTGGGAATGCTCCCAGGCAGGTGCAGCAGCCTTTGGCAACCACCATCTGGATGGGGTCTGCAGAGAATTCTGTAAAACTTACCTTCCTACAAGCACCAGACTTAGTTGAGCCTATAGGATTTTTGCATCTCAGGAGGTTTCCACATATCATACTAGAAGTTCTGGTGAATGCTATCCCTCACAGTGAGCAGATTACATGCTGCTCTTCATTTTGCTCTGCAATTTCTCTGTAACCACTCAAAAATGTGACATCTTTACATATCATTGTGCCCTCCTACAGCTCATATTAGAGGGCCAGAATGAAGATAAATGCCTGCCAGAAACTTTTCACAAAATTTGGATATTTGGGGCCTTCTCTTATATTTTTGCTTACTTCCTTCAAACTGAATTAGGGCACAAGAAACAATTACAGCTTCACAAATGTATTACCTTCCTCTGTATTGTCCCTGCTACTGTACTTCAGTTGTGGCCTGAAAAGACTTATCTAGCAGCAAAAGAACATTTAACCTCCATGATCCTTGCAATCTTTGGTTTCCTTTAGATAGCAGCTGTATGAAACAAGTAGGACTGGGAGTATGTTAAAGCATGGATAGCTGAGATTACTTCAAGGCTTTTTTCCCCCCTGACATGCCAAGAATGACATTCCTATAAGAGGCAGGGTTTCCCAGCACTACTTCTGCTAAATAACAGAGAAACTCTCCTGGGAATTAGGTCATTAAAACAGAGGGCCTGACTCACAATGAGAGATGGATCAATAAGTGACCTTTGACAGATTGGAGCCACTGATCAATGGTTACTTTTTTATTAAATTCTTATTTTTCTGTGCCAACAGGGACTCCTTCCATCACACACAGCATTAATACTAACCTTTGCTGCGCAAGGATTAAAGGAGATGACACCACAGAGAACTGTCAACAAAGGAGGGAGTCGTAGGAGAAAAGACAAAAGAGAAGCTAAGCCCAAGGAAATGCACTCTTCCCCTCTGCTCAGAGGGCTGGCTCATGCTGCCCAATGTCACCATCTCTACTCCACCCTCCTCCACTCATACCTAAGCACTGACAGGTCAGTCTGAGAAAGAAGGCAGCACTCAATACAATTAAAAAGGCTGAGAAATGAGGGATAGCTAGTGAAGGCAGATGGGGCAAGATGACACACAGCATGGCCAACAACATAAATAAATTAGCTACAACTCCACAATGAAAATCAAGGAATACAATTCAAAAGGAAGCTGTGCTGACCCACAGCTCCCAGGACCTTAACTGATGGCAGACACAACCTGAAGCCTTTTTATTTCACTGTTTGGCTCCATCCCAAAACAATTCTGTTTCTATCCATGCCAACCTGTTTGTCTTCACAGCATTTGCTCCTCCTGAGTGGATATTATCAGTCACACCAATCTGTGAGAGCTATTTTGTGATATGGGGAAAAGGCCCTTTAGGGAAAAGCACAGTGCATCAAATGTGCTGTGCCTTGGACTTGGGTTCAATCTTAACTCAGGTCTCCTGGGGTTACCCTGTACACTAATCAGGTGTACCCTCTGGCACTGTGCCCACAGCAGAAAGACCAGGTGGAAAAAGTTTTTCAAACCTTAAACAGATGAAAAACTGCAAGCATGACACAGGAACACAGATGGCAGGGAAGCAGCTTCTTTCTGCTTTTGACAGTGGTATTCTCCAGTGTGGCTTTTACTACAAAGGTTTTGCTGGTTCCTCCATATACTTCTTAGATGATATATCTCACAGGAACTGGAGGGAGGATCCTGCATTTTCTTCTCAGACAGTCTAACTGCATTAATCCTCGTAAGTGTTGCACCACAGTCCCCAGCGAAGCAGTCTGTCTTTCTCTTGGTACAGTGCCAAGAAACCAAGGGTCATTTGAGCCTCAGATGAGGACAACATGCTACAGGCAGCATGGCCCTCAGAAAAAGGAAGCATTTGGCTAAAGAGAGAAACACGGAAACCATAGAACAATACAACAAGAAATATCTAGTCCAACTTCATACATCTTGCATGTGTATAATTCACCACCATATATTTCAACAGTTGACACCCAAGAAGAGTTCACACAAATTCAAACAGTCTGCCCTCTCTCTAAAAGGAACAGGAGGCATGCTCAGCTGAAGTCTTCCTCATCTAGCCATTATAAATGCAAAAGCAGCTGCACTGATGGCAAAAATGCATGCCCTGTTCCTCGTCAACTGGGATGATCAGCTGTTAATTCTTTAAGCCACTAGCTTGATGTGTGAACCAGTAATTCCACATGAGGCCTCCCTGTCAGAATACAGTGAGTGTCTGCTGTCTTCAGAAGAGACAGACACTTCCTGCCCTCATCACTTCACATTGGTTTTAGTTTATGCAGAAGGAAAGGACATATGGAAGAAATAGAACCATGCCCACTACATCAGAGAAAAATAAGACAGCAGAGTGCTAATTATTATCAACAAACAGATCTCAATTGTTAAGGAGAGGTTGGGGAGCCTCATCAACTACTTCGCACCAAAAAATCCCACCAGATACGACAAAGCTCTTCAAGCTGAAGAAGGCAGTATGCTCTCAAGTCTTTCCACAGTCTTCCTTCAAGAACACATTTCTTCGTACTGTAGGCCTCATTTCTTTCAACATACTTACATACTCACTGGTGTCTTCAAGGTCTCAATCTGCATGTACAGTGTTCCCTTTCATTCTCAATTTCCTCTCCTCCCTCATCAGAGAAGAGAAGGGAGGAATCACAGCTAGACCTCATGCTTTAAATTTACAGAATTGTTGTACAGACTAAGCAATTGCATCATACACACTATTTCCGAGTTATTCCCATTTTGTGCTTCCCTTTTGTCCTCAGCAGAGTTGCCGGGCCTCACTCCTTTCTCACTCTCATACCAACTCCCAAAAAGCAAGCCTCCAACACCTCGTCACAGCCAGCAGGCAGTACCGGCCAACACTGCTCCCCAAGAGAGCTTCCACTGTCGCACCAAAGCAGAGAAAGCTGAGCTCTTCCAAGCGTAAACACAAGCCTCTCCCTCTCCATCCACGGAAGTCAGGGAAGGGATGAGAATACACAATTTCAGCCTCAGGCTGATCATTTGCTTGGAGGTGTGATTTTAATTCCTAGTTTTAACAGAAGAAAATGTAATCAGGGACTTTGAAAAGCAGTGTCATCAAGAAGAAAAGTGGCAAGAGTCAGCATAAATCTTCTTGCCAAGTCCATACTTTCCCCAGAGAAGGAAACGAACCAAGAGCAGATGCAGCCAGTCCCAGAAAAGGGCTGGCTGGCTGCAACAGATGTTCCACATGAGAGCTGCAGAGACGCACAGTGGGAAATAAAGGAGTAACACCACAGGAATGCTATCTGTAGTCTATACCTGGGGCTTTGCCCACAATATCCTCCCTTCCCAATTCATATCTCCCTGCTTTGTCCTTACAGTTGCAAGCTGCACATTGCGTCCTTCCCAGGAACTTGGTCAGACTAGTATTTGAAGATGAGATGGGATGAAAGAAGGAACATTATCCCCTTATCCCATACAAACTTGCACCCTCCTCATTTCTTCACGCTGCTTTTCCATGTTCTTCATTTCCTGCAATCTTCTGTGTAGTGATCCCTGTGTTTCTTCTCAATATGAATTATTAGCCTGTCCAATAATTTCAGTGGTCCAAAATGATACAATTCCTCAAACCTTTTCACCATGGACACAGCATATATATAAATATATATAAAAGCAAACAAAAGTGAGTGGGATCAAGGCTGTTGATAATAACTGAATTAAAAAATTGGCATCTTTTTCCCTAGAAGGCTCTAAAATTCAGAAACCTGCACTTGTTTTTTAACAGATCTTACACTGATTTTAAGCAGATTTAAAATTAACAAAGAAACTACAAAGCTTTCTTGCTATTTGTCTTGGATTCCAAAATAAGTTGACATTGGCAAATTATAGTCCATTAAAGGATACAACCAGTTGAAAGAAATCATTATTCTATTCGAGTACTTTTTTATTTGCTATTGTTATAAGCAACACCTAAAACTGAAGGATTAGAAGGGAAAATGTCTTTCACCTAAGTGCTTACTCCATACATGTGACAGCACTTTGTGTCAAGTCAGTTTTACTGTTTCTCTTGTAAGCATTCAGAGCCCCTTTTCGTTCAGCTGGATTAGACCCCTACAAATAGGCAAAGAAACATACATATGGAAATATAACTGCAGGAACTCAAATATTAGCAAGTGAACCCAAAGAGAACACTTTTTTTTCTGCTAAGTAAAATGAAGCTGCTGCACACTCCTTAAACAACACATACACACAGTGAAAATTCTCTGCCTCAAATAAACACACATTTCCCATCAGGCACAAAAACATATTCAACATTCAACAGTGTCAATACTGGTTACAGTCTTTTTCACACACTCTACCCTAGAACCATGAGGCATCTATGATTCATTCTGCAACCCACCTCTACAATCACACACCTAGGAGGAAGGCATGTTGAATGTTTTGGGTGTTGTTTCTACATCAAAGAATAAAAATATTAAAAGCCTTGCATTTCTTTTGGGATTTTGTTTCTCCTCAAAAAGAGTCTTGTCACTTAATTTTTCTCTTCTGCATTTCCCCACACTTCCCCCACACCCAACCCACTGCCTGACATTCTTTTCCTTCACAGAGATTGTCTCCTTTCCCACCTTGCTCCTTCCAGACATTCCCTCCAGAACTGCCTCCTGTCTCTCCCCTCACTCTTTCTGTGCCAAGTCAGCCGGGCTCTTGTGCAGATGTCAGTGGGGTCAGCACACACATGAAGCTCTGTTAGATGTACACTTCATAAATCAAAAAGCTACCTTCTGCTCTCTTTATTCGTGCTCTTCATTCAAAACTTTTTCACTAGTCCTTCTTCCTCCCAGCCTCTTCTAACTTCCCTATATCCTTTGCCTCACTGAAAGCTTTGCACTTTTTTTCCTGTTTCTATTTCTTGCTTTTAAAACTTCCTTTTTCTTACCTATTCTCCACCCACTTCCTTTGGAGTCTTTTGCTACCAGGCTGTCACCTATGCTGTTAGCTCCAACCACGTCTCCAGTACCTCTATAGTTAAATAATTTATTAGCCTCCATTTTCACTTATTTTCCCTACTTGCTCCTTTGAGTTCCAGCACTGCCAGTTCCCTAATCACACAGACACAAAACCCATACCTTGTCTCCTCCTTGTCTCAAGTAGCACAATTTTTCACTGGAAACTGACTGCTCATATAAGATGCTATTACCAAACCTTTTCGCTGGGGCCTGTGATGATGTGCCAGTGTTAGAAGGATGGTTTACTATGAACTGATTGGAAGAGATAAGTGAAGCCTTGATAATCAAGCCTGACTCCATTTGCAGTTTAGACAAAGGTTTGGCCTGACTGTTCTGGACCAACTTATCCCTAGAAACATAGCAGAAAAAAAAATCAGCTTGAGATATTTTGCTTGTGGATAGAACTCAGTAAAGATGCAGAGAAGGTCCAAGGCAAGAGGAGTCAGCCCCAGCAGCCAAATACCAGAGCAGCCTTTTAACTCTTCAGAGTTCGAACTCTACAGTCAGCAGGGAACTGATGGGAAAAAAGGCAACTTTCCAACTACTCAAAGAAGCTAAGAGCAATGAGTCACAGGGTTAGCATTTAAGATGCTAAGAGTTCCACCTGGAAACATAAGAGAAGAGGAGAGTAGCACCTGCTCAGTAGGCTGCTCCATAAGGCACACCAGGGGATAAAAAACACACACACACACCCCCAATCCCCAAGTAGCGAGTCAGGATGGAGCCTTTCAAATTCTGATGCATGATACTCAACATAAAAGTTGCTTGCAGTGACCTGTTGCTTCCACACCTCATGGAAAGGTTGCCTATAGCATCACCCCCAAAGTTATGGCAGGTTGCACTGCAATATGACATGCTACCCAGCCAGATGCAAAAGGGGGTGCGTGCAGGTGGCAGAGGAGAAGGCAGTCAGAGAAGTGAACAAACATATAGGCAGCAGTGATTGAAAACTCTGAAAGCCTAAGGTCTCTGCAAATGCCTGAGTTAAAAGCAGAGGCAGTCTCCCAGATCGATTATGCATGCACGCCATGGAAAACACAGGCTGCTAAAGTGCCAGAGCCCTGCTGGATAATTTATAGGCTGGTGTTAGTATTCACAGAGCGGTGGGCAGAGTTCAAAGGAACGAGGTGGAAAATAAAAGTTTGAGCCTTATGAAAACACTGTCACAGCCAGCACGAGCCCCAGCACCGCAAAGGGCTTCATTTGTGCTGGGTACAGGCAGAAGCCAGCAGGTATTATTAAAGCAGGAGCCATCAAGTGCTATCTTGGCACAGGGCCAGACAGTTCAGGGAGGGTGCACAACCAGAGTGCGCATTCACAACCAGAGCGTGCATGTGTGCAAATTTTTCAAAGTTTGTAAGAGAACACGCCTGCTTGACTTTTGGGAAAGCACAGGAGAGCTGGGCCAAACAGCCTGTGACCCATCTCCCACAACCTTTCCTCACAATCCTCTTGATTCTCCGACGCTTGCCATATTCCAAATTTCCTGGGCTACTTCTCTCACAGAGATATACACCAAGAAGGGAATAACTGCCTTTTTCACTTATGGTCTCACCAGGATTTGAGGCCAGGATGTGAGGGAAGAAATTAATCGTACTTAACCACCGAAAATGCAAGCTTTATTTAGGTGAGCTTGAGTTTTCCAGCTTCATCACTGCCTGAGCCTCTTAGCCATCTAGTTTTCTGGAGACAAAGATGGCAAGACAGTGAGGTCATCAATTTACTAAGCCTTATGTCTGCTCACGTTTGAGATTAGACACAACATCAATGGCATTAGAATTAGTACTGTGCAGTTGACTTCAGCAGAGATGTAAAGCAAAGGCTGCCTCGCCTGTCCTCGCTCCTCTCTCTGCAAGGCCACTCTAAAACTAGACCTTACAAACAGACATACGGGTGCACAGCATGTACTGCCACTATTCACCATTACCATCTAGTTCTGGAAAAGGAGTACAAGGGAAAGCACAAAAAAGACAAGATGAACTACGGGATTTAATCAGTATGTTATTATTGCATGCATGCCCAGCTAACACTTTTAAACTCCTTGTCATAGCTTCCACAGCACTCAGCAAAACCCCCTCCAAACTTACTTATTCCAGAAAAAACTTGTCTGAAGGTACAAGTAGTTTTCTGTTCTAGAAACTTTTCTAAACGAAGATTTCTGGTCCTTGCAACATCTACCTCAACTGCGAAGGCACACAGGAATTTGGTATAATAGAGTGTGCTGCCAAGTATACCAACAAATACTCATCTCACTCACTTCTCCCTGTGGGTTAGTCTTCAGGGACATTCTGTCTGGGTGTAGTACTTGAGGCTCAATCAATTACAGAAAGATACCTTTATTAGAGGCCACATAGGGGCATGTTTTAGAGACACAAATCACTTACGATGAAAATCTTTTGTTCTACATTTAGACAGCACTAAACACAACAAAATTATTTTTTATGACTGGGAATATAGTAATATAATTCAACAGATTAATAGTCACTAAAACTAGACTCCTCTCCATATAATTAAACTACTAAGGTGGATTTTTCTCCATAGAATCTGGAGGACTAGAGTGTTGACAAATGCCCATTCCTTTAATCATGAGAGCGCTGGGAGGGAAGGGGTTGAAACAAGGAACCCGTGTCTTTACTCTTTTCATCAGTGGCAAAGAATCTCCGTAAAGGGCTATGAACACCGTTACATAGAATATGTAACTGCACTTCTATTAGTTCAGTTTCTAAACACGTGATCACTAGGATCTTGACAATTAATCTATTGTTAGTCCACAGTATCATTTCAGGTGGATTTTTAACTGCAATGTTATTAAAAGTCTGAGGACAAAGGTACATGGCGCACAACACAGAATTTTGTAGGTTGGTAGCATCTGTTGATAAGTTTGACAAGCATTAACCAAAAAGCAGTTTGGGATACAATCTCAAACCAATCCTAAAATGAAGAGTCTACTAAATGTGATTAAATAAATCAGTCTGTTGTTTATGATCTTCAACAAAAAGCATTTAAACTCCACTATTGAATTTGAGACCCATTTTAGAGATACAAAAGAAAGATAGCAATTTGCTTTTGTTATGAAATAACTCAATGGCAGAATGAAAAGGAAAGTTTGTGCCTCCTGCCCTTTCCATTTGATTATTTACCTCTGACAGTATGAAGAAGGGTAATGTCAGGGGGAAAAAAAAAATCACAGAACAATACAACAAAAAAACCACCATAAACTAAAACACATAAAAATACTTGGACAGAGTCCAGCAAAAAGAGACTATAAAGCAGTGTATTGGGTTTGTATGGCAAGGTTCTGGTAGTCTGGTAGCGAGGGGCTCTAAGAGATAGCTCTGAGAAGCTGCTAGAAGCTTCTCCCATATCCATCAGAGCCAAAGCCAGTCAGCTTCAAGGTGGACCCACCTCTGGCCAAGGCTGAGTCCATCAGCAACGGTAGTAACACCTCTGTGACAACATATTTAAGAAGGAAAAACAAGCTTTTGCACAGAATTAATTGTGGCTAGAGAAGAGGGGAGTGAGAATATGGGAGAGGAACAACTCCGCAGTGAAGGTCAGCGAATAAGGAGGCGAAGGAGGTGCTCCATGCGCCAGAGCAGAGATTCCCCTGCAGCCCATGATGAAGACTGTACTGAGGCAGGCTGTCTCCCTGCAGCCCATGGAGACCCGTGGGGGTGAAGAGATCCACCTGCCGTCCTTGGAGGAGCCACACACTGGAGCAGGTGAATACCCAAAGAAAGCTGTGATCCTGTGGGAAACCCGTGATGGAACAGGCTCCTGGCATGACTTGTGACCTTGCGGAGGACCCAAGCTAGAGGAGTCTGTTCCTGAAGGATTGTACCCTGTGGAAAGGGATCCAAACTGGAGCAGTTTGTGAAGAACTGTAGCCCATGGGAAGGACAAATGTTGGAGAAGTTCATAGAGGACTGCCTCCTGTGGGAGGGACTCCACAATAGAGCAGAAGAAAGACTCCTCTCCTTGAGGAGGAAGCAGCGGCAGAAACAACATGTAACCCTGAACTGACTGTAACCCCTATTCCCCATCTCCCTTCACTGCTGGTGGCAGGAGATAGAGAATCCAGAATAAAGTTTAAGGCCATGAAGGAAGGAGGGGTGTGGGGAAGCTGTTTTTTAGGATTTGTTTAACTTCCCATTATCCTGCTGATTTTGATTTGTAGTAAATTCAACGATTTTCCCCAAGTCAAGTCTCTTTTGCCCGTGATGGTAATTGGTGACTGATCTCTCCCTGCCCTTATCTCAACTCATGAACCCTTTGTTATATTTTGCCTCCCTGTCCAGCCACAGAGGAGGATGATAGAGTGGGTTTGGTGGGTAGCTGGCATCTAGCCAGAGTCAAATCACAGAAGCAGACAGAAAAGACTTACGTGGAAATAGGGAGAAGAGTACAACGTGTTTAACATAGAGAGAGACAAAAATTACAGAGAAGAACAATCAAATCTGAAATGACATATAAATCAGTTTACAAACAGAACCATTTTCCCAGCACAATTATGGTTACAGAAGAATCACTGGAGAGTTTTAAGAAATCATTCACTGAGCACTTACATGGGATAATCTAGCAAAGGGACCCAGGAGACCTGGCTGATCTTAAAGAACAAACTCCTCAAAGCACAAGAACAGTCGAATTCAATTTGTGGGAAGCTAAGTGGGTGTGGAAGCAAGCAAGCAGCTGAATGGGAAACTCCTGACAGCACTCAACCACAAACGGATGCAAATGGAAGGTGAAAGTGGGGGTGTGCTTCTCAGGAAGAGTACTGAAACTCTGCCTTGGCATGTCAGGATGAAAATTACAAAAGCTTGAAATTGCACGAAAATCCACAAAATGTGAAAGGCAGAAAGAAGGACTTCTAAATGCACACTGGCAGCAAAAGCATGACTAAGGAAACTGTACGCCCAAAGCTGAATAGAACAAGAAACCAGTGGTAAAAGGAAAACATTTAGGTCCTCGATGCCTTTTTAGCCTTCACTGGCAAGGACTGTTCTCAGCCTTCTTGTTCCATGTGCCCAGTAGAAGAATCCAAGGGACTGAAAAACTACCCATAGCAGAGGAAGACTGAGTTAAGAACCATTAAGGCCAACTTGGTTTAATCAAGTCCCTGGGACCAGACAAGATACCCCAACAGCACTGAGGCATGCAACAATGGCTGATGTCACTGTGAGGTTACTCTCGGTCACCTGGGAAAGGCTGCAGTAATTTGAAGAGGTTTCCAATGACTGGAAATAGGTAAATGGAACACTTGTCTTCAAAAAGGACAAGAAGGAAGATTTGGGAAATTATGGGCTGGTTAACCTAACATCAGTCCTATTTCCAGACACACAAATGACCAGAAAGTGATTGGGAACATCCCGCATGGAAAAAACTCAGCCAGATTTGCTTCTGTGACGAGACAGGCTCAATGAAGAAAATGAGAGCACTACTTTTGAAAGAGTCTCCAATGGTATAATGGTAAACAAAGGAATTTAGCTGTGTCAGGGGAAGTTCAGACTGGACATTAGGAAAAGGTTCTTCACTTAGAGGGTGGTCAGTCACTGGAACAGACTCCCCAGGGAAGCAGTCAGGGCACCAAGTCCGTCAGAGTTCAAGGAGCATCTGGATGACACATTTAGTCTTATGGTTTAGTTTTAGGTAGTGCTGTGAGGAGCAGGAAGTTGGACTTGATGATCCTTACGTGTTCCTTCCAACTCAAGACATTATGTGATAATACCAACACACTTCAGTATATGGTTAGCTTTCACCACTGTACAAACCATTCTAATGGTTAGGGCCTAGACCATGATATGCAAAGAAGCTGGGAGAGCTGGGTATGTTTAGCTCAAGAACAGCTGAATATTTAGTCTTCGTTCTCTATTTTTCAGTACCAAACCTAAACACTCAATAAGCAGCTATGAAACCTCACCATCCATTAAGTGAGCGTAAAGGACAAACCAAAGCATGGAGACGTTATGAGCCAAAATACAGATGCTTTTAATTAATTGGCAAGACAAGGGTTAATAAATATTAATACAGAATAATAAAATAGTTTGGGTTGGAAGGGACCTTCAAAATCCATCTAGTCCAACCCCCCTGCAATGAGCAGGGACATCCTCAGCTAGATCAGGTTGCTAAGAGCCCCATCATATACATATATTTATACATATACACATACATCAGACATATAACATGTCTGATGTCGGCATACATGTTGGTTTGTGTGATGACAACAAACCACACAATAAAAGAGAGAGGACATCACAGCAGCACAAAAAGTTACTTGATATAACTCCATCTGGGAAACAAGGACTCCCTAAAATTACCCGATGTCTATCCTCCATTTTGTGGCCCTCTCAAGGTAATACCCAAAACAAGACTTATATGTGAATGCAGACACTGGCACAGGCAGAGTCCTAAGGCCAAGCATGCTCAAGTCCTCCAGAAGTGTGGTACAGCCACACATCTGGAACAACTGTTCACTGTTGAGCTGAAAGAGGGCCCTCCACACTTTCAGGCACTCACCAATAAATGACCAAGGACATAACCTATATGTACAAAATTGTTGCCTATGAATGGCATTAGCTTTTGCGACACCTTGGTAAGACAGTACTTCAGCCAACAAACTTCTTGCATTATGCCACTTACTTTGGATATTCATCCTGCTGAGATCTGTCAGGCTTTTCCCAGCATCCTTTAAAACATACAGCAAAATCCCATGCTTAGTCTCATTCTCTTTCAATACTAAAATATTCTTTCCCTTAAAAACTGCGGTGGACACTTCATTGCTGGACCAGTGTGTCTCCCTGCCTATATCAGAAGAATGATGGGAAGTTTTGGGACAGAAAATCCCTCACTGAGTGAGAATTAAGCTGTTTAAATAAAACAGATGGAAGATGCACACACAACAACACCGAAGCAAAGGACGGTTTGAATTATTGTTATAATTCTTTGCCACATGCCTACAGAAAGCTTGACAACAGCTAAGCTGTCAACATGCCATCATACCACCCATCCTGCTGACCAATCTTTGGTTTTCTGTACTCCCCCAGTTATCTGTGTCCATCTGTTGTCTCCTGTCTCATCCTTAGCTTTCCAGCTCTTTGGGGCAGGGAACATTTTTTGCCCTGTGTTTGAAAAAGATTGTGTAGGTGCTACCACAATAGGCAGGGATAAAAATAACGACAATAATTAGGTTACATCTTAGTATCTCCTTGGGTTGGAATGTTTCCCTCCTGACTTCCCAGCAGTGTTCCTAAGCAATTATAACTTTGTGCAATATGGGGCTTTATAAACAAATAATTACATCCCAACCTACCTTCGACCATTTCACCCAGTCATCCCTTGAGACCTGGATCTGTTGAGCTCTCCATATGCTCCAAATGGTGAGTGTGCGTGAACTCACTTTCAGAAGAAGATACCAGCCTTGCAGTGCAGCAGGACTAACACCCTGAATATAACCCATAGATTTTCTTTGGACGGAACAAGCTTCCTACACACAAACTGTTGCCTCCTACTTGTGTGTGTCAACCCTGACTCACTTCTAGTGCCAAAAAGTAGAGGATAGTATTTTCATCCTCCACTCACTCTGAAGAATGGCAAGAGTCTGCAGTTGCAAGTTTATGTAAGAAGGTGGAAAACAGTTACATTATAAACTGCGCACACATGTCGTGGCCAAGCATATCACTGTCCAACTTCAACAAGCAACTAATCCTGGATGTTCTATTAAACCAAAAGGAAAATTTTCCTTCTTTGAGATTTGCTAGGGGAACCAGCTCTCTGCACTGGAGATACTCAGAAATTCACTCAAAGGCCCAACAGGCTCCAGGCAGGCTGTTACTGCAAATCTAAGGTTCAGGAAAAGAGAGCAGTAACACACCACATAGTATATCTTGGATTACTTGCTAGTAGCTGAAAGGTTTTGCTGAATTCTCAGGGAAGAAAAGCCCTCCCAAGTAACATCCTTCTCTCTGGAAGTGCCATGAGCCTCTTTCACAAGTACAGAAGTATACGTCTTTACTGAATCAGGCATTAGGCTCCCACTTCTCAAATCCACTGGCTGCAAATGCATCTCCTGCAATGCCTAATCCACACTACTCTGCTTCAGGACACTGGAAGAAAGGATGTTGCAGAGAGAAAAATCCTTTGTCCTTGTCCACTTCATTTGATGGAAGAGCACAGAAAAACAATCCTGTAATTGCGACACACCATACAAATCTGCAGCGGTTTTTAATAGGTGAAAGCAGAAGTGTAAGCCTTCTTTTCCATCTCCAAATTTCTCCAAATCTTCCCAGTGTAAATTAACCAGTAATCAGGATAAGAGTCTCCAATAACTTCCAATTCCTAGTTACAAGGATGCAGAAAGCTGGGCCAGCCCTCTGCTTGTTTGTTATCTGCAGAAATAGAAAGGCTTACAGTGCTGGATGCTAATGTAACGCTGCTGAGCACACAAGCGTCCTCAGGCCTTTTTGGGACATGCACTGTAAAACTGGATCGTGCCAGCGGCCTGGAAGGTGCTGTAGGGGAATTTGCAGAGGGAGTGATTCGCCCTGGCTCTGCCTCCCCAAGCTCTCACCACAACTGCCAGTGAGCAGAGAAGCCTGTCTCTCAGGCAGTGCAAGAGCTGTTGGGACAAGTCACCAGGAGTTCAGGCAGCACGTTCCCCTTCTGAACTTGTCAAAACTAAAATAAAACAACCTAGATAAAATTTGATGTCTCCTGTTCCATCTGCTCTTAAAATTTCCTGTGATGAGGGCACTACAACTTCTTTCAGGAAGCTGTTTTCCTGCCTAACTATCCAAATACTCATAAAGCTTTTCCTAGCACCTGCCTCCACATCTTCCTTGCTACAAATTAAGCCGATTACTTCTTGTTCTATCCCCAGTGGACACAGAGGACAATTAATCACTGTCTTCTTAAAACAAGCTTTTAAATATTGGATGGCTTTTCATGTCCCTCATCAATGTTCTCTGTAGTCTAAACCAACCCAACCAAGCCTCTACTTGCAGATGGCATTTGCCACTCTGGCTGCTCTCTCCTCATCTCCTTCCACTGTTTTTGCTTTTCCTCCTCTCACTGGATGCACTGCTCTGCTATGGCTTCAGCAGTGGCTGCTAGAGTAGAAAACTACTGCCTGCGTGCTACACGTGACATTCCTGTTAAATATACCCTAAAATGAGATTTGCTTTTTTGCAACATCACCACACTGTTGACTCACAATCAGTCTCTGACTCACTGTAGTGCCTCCCAGATCCTTTCCTGCAGTTCTGTTGCCTGGCTTGTTATCCCCCATTTTACATATAGACATTTGATTATACCAAGCCAAGGGCAGGACTTTTCATTTGTGGTTAATAAATTTCTTCTTATTGAATTTAGACCATTTTCTAGTGTAATAGGTAAATTACCTACGTTGTGCCAAGAAAGCAGATCAACTTCCAGCCTCATGTTACACACTGGCAACAAAGAGAGCATGAAAAGAAGAACTGCTGTGTTCAGGCAAACTTCTCAAAAAGAGTTACTGTCTTATTGAAAGCCTATCAATTCACTACTCCCTTTTCACTCTGCATTTCTACCTGATTGTGGCAGGTTCGCCCTGGCTATATGCCAGGTACTCACTAAAGCTACTCTACTGCTCCCCTCCGCAACTGGACAGGGGAGAGAAAATATAAGGAAAGGCTCATGAGTTGAGATAAGGACTGGAAGAGATCATTCACCAATTACTGTCATGGGCAAAATCGACTCGACTTGGGGAAATTAACTGAACTTATTATCCATCAAAATCAGAGCAGGATAATGAGAAGTAAAACAAATCCTAAAAACACCTTCCTTGCCACCTTCCCCCCTTCCCAGGCTTAACTTTATTCCCGGTTCTCTAACTCCTCCCACCAGCGGCACAGGGAGATGGGGAATGGGAGTTACAGTCAGTTCACCACATGTTGTTTCTGCTGCTGCTTCCTCCTCAGGGAGAGGAGTCCATATCCTGCTCCAGTGTGGGGGGCCTCCCACAGGAGACAGTCCTCCATGAACTTCTCCGGTGTGAGTCCTTCCCACAGGTTACAGTTCTTCACAAACTGCTCCAACATGGATCCCTTTCCACAGGGTGCAGTCTTTCAAGCACAGACTGCTCCAGCGTGGGGTTCCACAGAGTCACAAGCCCTGCCAGTAAACCTGGTCCAGCATAGGTTCCTCTCTCCACGTGTCCACGGGTCCCTCCCAGGAGCCTGCTCTAGCACACACTTCTCACAGCGTCACCACCTTGTTTTGGGCATCCACCTTCTCTGGCAGCAGGTCTCCTTCACAGGCTGCAGGTAGGTGTCTTCAACCCCGCTGACCTCCACAGGCTGCAGAGGGACAGTCTGCCTTCACCATGATCTTCACCACGGGCAGCAGGGCCACATGGAGTACCTCCTCCCTCTCCTTCTTACTGACCTTGGTGTCTGCAGAGCTGTTTCTCTCACCTATCCTCACTTTGCTCTGGCCACAATTACTTCTGTGAAAAAACTTTTTTTCCTCTTTAAATATGTTATCACAGAGGTGTTACTGTCATTCCTGATTGGCTCTACCTTGTCCAGCAGTAGGTTTGTCTTTGGTCTGTCATTGGCTCTATCAGACAGATTCCAGCAGCTTCTCACAGAAACCACCCCTGTAGCCCCCCATTACCAAAACATGGCCACGCAAACCCAATACACTGATACACCGTGGTCTTAGTAAACAAGCAGTGGCTCACTCTAGCCTCATAAAATAAATTTATTCAATGAAATTACAATCTGCTGCCAAAACAGTACAGCAACATCCCAGGCACCATGTCACTCTATCACCCAACTAGTACCAAACAGAGCTGCTAGCATCTCATTAACTAGGTCATATGAACCAGCAAGGAAGACAAAGACAAAAAAACAAATTATATTGAGCTAAATCCTTCAGACCTGGCTCCACGAAATTATGCCTTTTGGTCCACTGGTATTAGATACACCCTCAATATGTATTTGATTAATGACCTCTATGAAATTACATCAAGGATCAATATGTTTCTTGGTATTTTCCCGATAAAGTCCTTTGATTTCCAGATATGCAGCAAGTATTTTTAATGCATTTACCTGAAATTATATTGTATCATACCCTCTTTGAAAAGTGCTGCAGGAGCTGACCAGACAAACCAGCAGATTTTAATTCCAGGACTTTAGTGCAACAGCAGGCATTCAGAGTCCCTTGAGGAGGTTGGCCTTAGTCCCACCACAGGACTCCTACATTCTCTCTCTTCGTCCCCCTTCAAAAAGCCAAAGCAATCAATAATTTAACACTTCTTTTCTTTGTGGTCTACAAAAAAGATCGCAGAGTGTAAGCAGACATAGTAAAAAGACAAACTGGAATCTCTCTCTCCCAAAAATGAAGGAGCATGTTAAGACAATTGAATGTGCCCAGAGAAAGACTACAAAGCTGCTAAAATGCTGGAACATAGGTCCTCTGAGGGGTGCCTGAGGTCTCTGGGTTTATTCAGTTTGGAGAAAAGGGGGTCGAGCAGCAACCTCACTGCTCTCTGCAGCTTTCATGAAGAGGGGAACTGGAGAGAGGTGCTGAGAGGTGCTCTTGTCCCTGGTATTCAGTGACAGGACATATAAGAATGATTCAAAGATGCATCAGATGAGGTTCAGACCAGATATTAGGCAACACTTTGTTACAGAGAAGGTGACCAAACACTGGACCACACTTCCTAGAGTGGTGGTCAATGCCCTTTGACTCTGAGACAGTTGCACAATGCCCTTAATAATATCCTTTAACATTTGGTCTGCCCTGAAGTGGTCAGACAGTTGGATTAGATGATCGCTGTAGGTCCCTGCCAACTGGAACTATTCTATTCTATTCTCAGATACACAAAGCTTTTCTTTCAAGGAACTCATAATGCTTTACAAATGGTAATTTTGAATTTTGAATGAATGGTAAAAGTGATGACTATTATGAAAAACTGATTAAACACATTCTGGAGAAGAACTCCAGACTTCTGCTTCTTAAGTTAATACTTAAGGACCACTCTACCTGCTCTGCTGACACTCCATACCCCTTTAATGAAGTTCATGGGTCATGGATCAGAATACGTGCTGAAGGACACCTGGCTGAAAAGCAGCTTTGCAGAAAAGGACCACGGATCTTGGTGGATACCATGCTGAACATCAGCCAGCAACACACCTTTGCACAAAAGGCAGCTAATGGTGTCTTGGGCTGCAAAGGGAGTGCTGTCAGCAGGCTGAGGAAGGGGATCCTTCCCCTCCACTCAGCCTGGTGAGGCCAAATGTGGAGTACTCTGTGCAGTTCTGGGCCCCTCAGTACAAGAGAGAGGCAGACATCATGGGGGGAATACTACAAAGGGCCACAAAGAAGAGTATGAGAATATGTCATACAGGGAAAGACTGGGAGAGCTGGGATTGTTTAGCCTGGAGAAGAAAAGACTCTAGGGGGGAGTCTGGGGTGGGGATGGAGGGAGTATCCTATCAATGTAAATAATTACCTGAAGGCAGGGTGTAAAGATGACAGAGCTCTTTCCAGTGGTGTCCAGTGACAGGACCAGAAGCAACGAGCACAAACTGAAACATCAGGAAACACTTTTATTGTGAGAGTAACTAAGCCCTGGCACAGGCTGCCCAGGGAGGTTGTGGAGTCTCCCTCCTTGAAGATATTCAAAAGCCATCTGGACATAGTAACCTTTTCTAGGTGGCCTTGCTTGAGTAGGGGGGTCGTTCAGATGATATCCAGAGGTCCCTTCCAACCGCAACCATTCTGTGATTCTGTGAATCTGACCCCAGATATAAGCAGCAAGTCTTTCCAAGAAAACAGTTGCTCTGTGGCTTAATGTATTCCTTTTCAAATGTGTCCTGATGCTACAGCAAATCCTTCTGTAGACTGATATTGCAGATGGTGTAGAAAGGAATTTAACAGCTAGGATGGGTTCCTTCTGAGGACAATGCTGCTATTTCGCTTATTGCATGAACTGATCAAGACCTTTGTGAGATCACTTTAATTCAGACTCATGCAATGCTCAGAAAAGTCAGACAGGTTATTCTCTCCTTTCCATTATTTCCCAGAACTAGTGAAGACAGAAAGCATAGTGGTCAAAAGAATTCAAATCAAACTGTTTAATACCATTAAGAATATATTGCTCACATCAGCAGAGTGGTTTATTCCAGGTAAGATCTCAGATTAAAGCAAGGTTTCTTATTTTCTCTATGCATCCCTAACACCCCTAACAAAAGGAGGGCAGCATAGCCTCCCATTGGCTCTTCCAGTCTAATGAACAGAAGAGAGCTCAACCAAGCAAGGGAGGGAGATTTCATGATCTTGTCTCACCTTCCAGTGCTCTGAGGACCAGAAGAGAAAATGTTAAAAGTGCACATCACAACCTTATACCTGTGTTCAGACTGATTTATCCATATGCAGTAAACGAAGATCAGTTGTGCTACCAGATATTTGCAAGTAACAAGAGCATTATGACTGGTGCCCTAAGTTGCACCACAACTCGATTCACTTACAGGTACAACAACTACAGGAGCAGAAAATTAGAAGAGTGACAAACTGAACAGAAAGCCTCTTGAACACCCTGAAAAGAATTTCTTCCATTTTGCTTTTTAATAAAAATGAAGATTTTGTGAGATATACAGTTGTCCACCTGGTAATTCCTTAGCACGTATCAGTTGAAAACTGTGCAGTTACAGAAGGAACAAGATTCAGACTTACGATAAGTGAAAGACTCTAAACTTAAGGTAAACAGGTTTTTCTCCAGCCCTTTCCTTGCTTCCCTCCATGACTGGTCATGAAGGCAGCTGACAGAAGGTCCTTTCACACATCCCTCACCAGATCCTGTTCCTCCACACTCCATTTAGTTTCTGCAGTTCAAGCAGATTCCTTTTCCCCCTGAAATCAATGTTTAATTAACACATTATCGGGAAAAAAATGGGATGCAAGAGCAGACTGAAACAAAGCCAGCACTTTCCTGCTCTGCAGATGCAGCCAGTCCCATTAGACAGCTACCCCACTGAAAAGTTCTTCCTTTCCTTATCCTCCTTCAGCTGCCAGGAAACATCATCATCTTGCTCAGTTACCTTCATTTCCATCCCCATGGAACTCTTCCTGTTCTTAGAAGTGGTTCACAACAGCAGGAAAGACAGAAAGTAGAGGGAGAAGGGGAGCAAGTCCTCTCTCTGTAGCCTCACAGAATGACTGAGACCTCGCCTTTAATCCTGCCATCCCCATGGGAGCAGCACTGTTTCCCCTGACAACACCCCCACCAACACCACAAGCACAGTGGAAACAGGGCAGTATGCTTTGCCATGAGCAGGGGATTCTCACAGGGTCAAACTCACAGAAAAATTCTGGAACTACGCACAGCTATATGTACCCAAAGTCAGCGAAGATGCTACCAGCAGCTTCAAAAGGTTTGCATCATACCTCCCCCCATCCTCATCAATTATTATTCTAGCCCATTCCTTGGCTCTCATCCGGCTGCTGGGAGGTACTTGGATGCAGGGGATGCTGCAGTACTGTCAAGGGCATTATTGAGGGAGGCCTAGGTCTTAAGCACCCTCCCTGCTAAACACACAGGCACCCTCACTACAGGGCTGGTGCAGCTGGCAAGGGACAATGGAGTCCATGAACTCCTGGACTGGGCTGCCCTAGTTATGAAGAGAGACATCAGGATCTTTGAAAGAGTCTACTATCCTAGCACTGTCACTCCCAGGATCCAAAGCTCCTAGTGTTAATTAGTTCCCATGATGCGATGGATGACAAGCGGCAGGGCTAGGAATGACACAAGCAGATTGTGTTTGAAATAAGCCGTCCCTCACCATCAAGGGCAGAGAAAAGGAATTTGGAAAGGACAGGAACCGAGCACACCACTGAGAGATGACAGGTATGCTGACAGTCCCCCGAATCCCTGATATACCCTTACCAACATCCTAGTTCACTCCTTGTATCAGCAGACAAAAAACATGCAGGGGAGCACGCCTGGGAGAGAACTCAGACACATGCCTGCAAGAAACAAGGAGAAAGCTCTGAGACATGGGGAAGCAAAGCAGATGAAGGGCTAATCCACTCTGTAGCAAGGGGCCCTGTTTCAGAAAGAGCTGAACTTCTGACAGCTCTAAGTCACCATGCTCTGAAAAGCCACATAGTGATGCCAGCAGTAGCCCAGAGTCTTGAGAGGTTCAAGGCTTTAGCCCAGACAGAGGACTCTGCCAAGCTGGCTGTGTGGTGTACAGTTCCCAACAGCTGTCCACAGTGCTCAGAGAGCACCATCTTCTGTGAATGGCAACAAGGCTAATCGCGTTCCCACCCTACCTTAAGGAAGAACGGAGGATCTTCCAACATCACTGGCATATTTCCACTACAAGTCTTACTGCTCAACTTTTCAAGCATGTCACTACAGAGACACTGCACTTCATCCTTACCAGACTTCAGCAAAACTATAGTCAGGTTAGCCCAACCCCAAGTCATAGAAATGAAAAGAAAGAGGAGAGGGAGAGAAGAAGGGAAAGGAGAGGAAGGGAAAAGGGAAAAGGGAAAAGGGAAAAGGGAAAAGGGAAAAGGGAAAAGGGAAAAGGG
>VXAY01007648.1:720583-731194 GCA_013399855.1 Oxyruncus cristatus
GCACGCCGCCGCCGCCCCCTGCGCCGCGCCCGCCCGCCCGGCCACGGCTTTTAAAGAGACCGCGGGTCCGCGCCCCGGCCTCCGGCACGGTCCGCACGGCCCCGACAGCGGGCACGGCCCCGGGCTCGGGCTCGGGCAGCAGCGCTCCTCCGGGATTCACCTCCCACGCTCCTGCCGCCTCCGCCCAGGAAAGAAGTCGCGGCTTTTCTGCTGCCTTCAGCCCGGCAGCGTCCCGTTCCCCGAGCGCTCCTTCACCGGGCCGGAACAGCAAGGGAGGATTTGTGCCCCTCTGGTCCCAGCAAGGCGAAGGACGGAAGGTGCAGCTTATTTTTTCCTTCTTAAGTTTGCCACCAGGGACCTGCCATCAGAGAAGGAGGAGGTAATGTCTTCCTCAGAGGATGCGTCCCCCAGAAAACCCTTAAAGTTCACAAAGATTTTTCCTTTCTAGTTCAGAGTTTGATCCAAACCTACCGGGTATTTTAAGTCAGTTTATACGCTGCCCATTTCATTTAAGCCAGCCACTAAGTTTCGTGTTACCTTGCAAAAATCTTTCAAACTTTTTATCCATTCATTTGCTCACTTGTAAAGGTATAGACAACAGCACCGATAGACACCATCAACTGTGTTTGGGTCAGTATTTCATTCAGAGTGGACATCCTAGAAATTGTTATGTATCGTTGTATCACCATTAGCACTTAGCACGGTAATCATACTGTGGGGAACACGCATGTAAAGTTTTTTAATAGCTTATCATGCTGGAAGTCCACCTCAAAGAAGACTAGCAGGCAGGAACATTATGCACATGAAGTTCGCACAAAACTAAAAGTGAGAAATCAAACCTTCTGGCCCCTCTCTCTAGACCTATGATCTTGTAAAATTTGTGTACACTGTTCATACTGCAACACCAGACACTTAGAAATGCATTTGCCTTGGGGACAGACTAGAAAGTTATTTGTTTTTCCTTCCCCTTCTGATCATATATCCAAAGGTTTTTGTCTTTTTCTACATTTTGCATAGCAGACAGCCTGCCCACAGTACTCAATAAATAATAAATAATCATTATTTTATACAGTATGTACTGATCATCTTGCTGACTATCGAAATGCAGCTGTGTTCGAGGTGGATAATAGCTACACAGAAACGCTAAATAATAGTTACAAGTAGTATTAGCAGCCTCCTGGGAAGTTTCTCTGGAAAACACAGTCCTTCATATGCCCTAACTAATTCAGATACATGCACAGAGAGGATAATAGAGACCTGTTTCAACAAGGTGACAATGGGCCAGAAAAGAGGCATCTTCCTGACTCAAAATCAGCATCCCAAGAGCAAGATTTTATCCCTTTAGATGTTTGTGCAAAGGCAGGTTATTGTTAAGCTTCCTGTTTTATATGGACAACATAGCAGCAGTAAGAAGTATCTATCCCTCCTCAGGGCATGGGATTAGATCCCGGTCTCAATTACTGTGAAGAAAATCAGGTATTACTTCATTTACTGCAATAGTTAAGTCCAGATTTAAAAAGTGCAACTGGCAATAAAATCTGTCTTCTAGTACCCTTCTTCCCTTGCTGATAGTTCTGGAAATCTAGCATTTTTTAGCTTGCAGTTTATCAAAGTAATGATTTGATGAGGCAGCCATCTGAAACTGCACCCTCTCTGGCCCTGCCCTCTCCAAGGTCTTCTAAGACCACGCACGCACATACTTGCATCATATTTTGATCTGGCTGCCTATCAACAGAGAGTTAGGGTTCTTCTGTGTAAAATCAATGACAGGAGCACAGTCTCCACTTCCAGTTCCAAACTAAACCTCTTCAGTTTAATAGACAGAAAACTGTATGTCCCCTGAGAGAAAATACAAGCTACCAGCTTTTAGCCAGCTTAATCACCAAGGGTGAAGTGAGCCCAAAGAGATTTGCGGAAAATGAGCTGGTTTTCATCCACACACTATCCTTTCAACTGGAAAAAGAAAAACCTAGGACCCCCATATATGAAAAGTCTACAAATGAGAAAGAGGGGTAGAAGACTTCGTCTCACTGAGAAGCTTCTATTCAGAGTGCTATGTATGAGCACATATATATGAAGATAACAACTACTTTGAAAAATCTTACTGTGCCTAGCTCAGACGCATAGACCGCTACTTCTGAAAAATTGTTACCGTTAGGCACCAAAATAGCAGACATCATTTTATAAATAGGCAGAGTAGTGAGAAAATATTAGAAGAGCAGTGAAGTTTCCTTAAGGTTGCAAGGCACATCTCTGCTGGGGTGTGGAGCAAAATAGAGATAAGAGGAAAGCAGTGCAGTGCAAGAAGTTCTCTGTTGAGCAAGCAATGCTCTAATTGCTCAGTAGGGGAGTAGATTTTTCTGACTAGTTCCTCTAATTCTTTCCTTCACATCTCTACTCTGGACATGCAGTTTGCAAAAAAGATCTATGGAGGGGAAGGAAAAATATGATTACCACAGTGAGGTTTGTACCAGCCCCCTCTAATACTGCTCCTCTCCCCAGTATTTTCCACTGGAATTCTGACATTTCAAAATGTATGCTCTAGATAAAGTGTTTTGTCCCCATCTATAAGATGATAAGTTGATACATCAGACTTTTTTGGTGTCTTCATTAAGAAAATAGCTGATCCCTTTCCAAGGGGCCTTAAAAATTAGCAGTGGCAGACTTATAGACCTGGGCACCTGGCCACTCCCTCCCTACACCACCAGACAGAAGAGGCAAAGGCAAGAATACAAGAGTCATAGAAACATTATTCATCTTCTTTTGCTTGTTCCCTTTAGAATAAATTTCCAAAACTTTTTACCAAGCCAATGTGCTTGTTATATCTAAAGAGACAAAGTGCTGTCAATAAACTGAGGCAATTCAGTCTGTGCACTTTTCAGTAAATTGCTACATGGGCCAGCTCGTATTCAAGGTACTTGATCTGCTCTGAGATCTGGGCTTGTTAATTCTGGGCAGCAGCTGTAGTAGCTACAAGACATAGCTTTTGCTTACATCTTGCTAGAAGAACGAGCTGGCTCATAGAAGCTACCTATTTCTCTGATGCAGTAGAAACTGTATGTACCATTATCAAAAGTTCCTGGTGTCCCCCCCCACCCCTTTCCTGTTAAGCACGGGTGATGAGGAGTCTCAGAGCCTGAAAAAGACTCTGGAGACAGAACAGGCATTATCCATCATGCCAGGATGTCCAAATGCTGCAACACAAGATCTAGAAGATTCAATGAAAACTAATGCCTTGAGTATGGCAGCGGGAGATAGGAAGAGAGGCTGCACTGCAATACTGTCTCATAGAGTATAATATCCTAGTCTTTTTCCTTAGGATCTCTGAAGGGCATTCACCAAATCCTTGAAATTAAGCATTTGTATGGTACTGTTTAATGAAAATGAGACTCAAGGGGAATTTGCCATTGAAACTGTGGTAGGGAAGTCTTTGCAACATGGCAAGAACGCAATTTATCTCTCTGGCTATTTTATATATATATATATATATATATATTTGCCATGTTAGCATTTTTGGTGTCTTTTTGCCCAGAACTTAATACCCAAGGTGAATTTAGAAGCTGCAGCCCAAACTGTGATCAGATCTTCTTGGTTGTGCCAAATGAAACTGATCTTATCTCACTGGTGACCTTATCCTTCTTGAGAGAGCAAAACTCATCACAGTAATAAGAAATAACAGAGACGGGGGAAAAGTAATCATGACAGCACCCGGTCAGAACTTCCTTTACCATCATTTCAGAGAATTAGTTCTAAGCTCTTCTCCTGCAAACATCATTTTTCACTCCAGCCGGAGGTTCAACCTCTAAAGTTATTCTGACCACTTGCAGGACATACCCATTTATTCCTGATTCACAAGCTTTTTCTTCCTCCTAGCATGTTCTGTTGAATTGATTTAATAGAAACTCTCCACAGTGTATACAGGAAGCAATTTTCTGAGCACCCCTTTGTTTAACCAAGTGGACAGGGAACAGAAACTAAACAGACACACCTTTGAGTGTGTGGAAGTGTATGAATGCACACATCGCCAAAAACAACTTGATGTGTGTACACAGGAGTGTCTGTGAAAGGATTCCTTGTAGGAAGAGTGTGTAAGAGAGCTTAAGTACAAGTGGTGTGTGTGCAAAGGCTGCAGGAGCACATTCAGAGCAAGGCATGTAGGGAAAAGAAGCATCAACTAACATGTTTGGGGAAAAAAATTATGCAAACTCTTCTCCAAGTCTCATACACTCTTTTCCACCATCTTTAAGAGCATCATTGTAAGAGGATGCATTGTACATGTGTATTTATACTTAATAATATGTCAGCATAAAAACAACAGATGAGACAGATGTGTGCGCACACTTGATTGTGCAAGGGAAGAAAAAATAGAAGCTGTACATTCTTTCAGCCAGCAATATAAAATTTAATGGTTGTCATATTGGCTTTATGACCTCCACCACCAGATACTAGACACCACCTCATTCTAAAACTGAAAGGCATCCATTGCCATCTCCTGTTGTCAACAAGTTCACTGTGACCCTGACTCAGTGCTGGCCCAAAAGGAAGAGAACCACTTCCTCAGGCAGCAGGTAGCATCCAGTGAAATAGCCATAACGAAAGCCACAGTTCGGAGTTAAAGCACAACCTTCCAACAAGTATTTCCACCAGTTTTGAACTCCATCCTTACTTGTTTCTTGAGTCTCCATGGGATCACTCCAGTTTCCAAGATGTCATCAGTCCCCCCACCCCCACCCCCCAGAGTAATACTCCCTCCTCCACTTAAACTCTACCTCCTCTCCTTGTTTCTGAATCCTCAGGTGAAGCCATAAAAATTAACCGATGACATCACAGTGTGCTTCCCTGGCAACAAATATCATGTCATACCTGCTTGTCTGTCAAAAGCATTGGGTAAGAATAGGAACTGATGCGTACTAAAAGAGGAAGAGCATGGAAAGACCTGCAATCAGAAAAGCTGGATTTAATATGAGTGAAAGATAAACCTCTCCTTAATAAAATGCTAATCCAATGCATCCACAGAAGCTACTCCTTGAAGAGTTTCACAACTCTTCAAGTAAGATTAAATATTATTTCCATTTTGCTCTTGACCCCTTCAGTGACCCTGAAATACAGAAACCTTGATTGCTCAAGACCAGTGGTACCAGATAGGGATGTTTCCTGCTGTATCCACTACTAGATAACACTCCTAACACAGGAAACACAGTTTGGGGGTTTTTATCTGGTATTGCATTCAATCTTCAGGATCAACCCCTAGCATTCTCACAGCAAACACTTACCTGCAGCTGGCCACTTACTCCCACAAGACAGAAACCCTCCCCAGCCAACAAGAGCACGTGGAATAAGGACATCAGCGCAGAATGACAGCATCAGTGCAAGACAAGACATGTCTTGCACTGGTGTTCCTCCTTTCTCCCAAAAAGCAGACCCCTCACAGTGACTACAGCACCCATCTCATGACTGAGTTTAGATCTGCTCCACAGTCACTGGGTTCCCCAGCAGAATTTCTTTTATCCTGTGAGCTCTCCTGAAAGATGCTTGCAGGCATCTTGTTATAACTAACTAGTCAGTTGGGAAGCTCTCAGGATAAGGAACTGCTGCAGCCAGTTGCACTAAAATCTTTTGCACCATTTTGGATAAACACAATTTTCTCTGCTCACGTGCCGGACAAACACAGTGCTTTCAAATGTTGGGAGGATGTACTTCTCATTCATAATCACATGACAGTAAACTTCTTTGTTTTGCATGAGTCTATAATGTGTAGATTTAAGGTGAGATGAGGAACCCAAATAGGACTCCAGTAAAACTGGGGTGAGGGGGGAAAATTCTCTTCCTGCTGCTATAAAGTAGTGGGGGCTGGGAATTTTGTAGCTTCAGCAAAATTCTCCAGGGAGCCAAAAAGAGCAAAACATACCTTCTTTTCACTTAGCAAACACTATTTTTGACAAAAGCCTTTTAGCTTCTGTTTAATGATAGGCACGGCATACCTCCAGGGCAAGCCTAAAGCATTGCTTTTGACCTTTACAGCATTTTATGCTTCTTTTTCAAAGTTAGTCGGCATTAGGTATCCATTCTATTTAAGTGCTTTCTGAAAATCATACTGGGTACCTACCTAGGAAAATCCAACCATAACCAAGTTTTGAAAACCCAACCCTAAGTGTCTTGTGCTCATCACATCTTTTCTCAAAGGAGGTTAAGCCAATACTGACTCCCAACCACACAAGCAAGTCCATAATGAACTAGCAGCCAGGACTCTGCCCTACACTGCTTGCAGGGCTGTGCCCTCCTACATGTCTCCACTCCATACCTAGTGGAAGGTTCTGACTGATGCTGTGAGACTGGCAGCAGGCCTGCTTTGTCCAGTTACAGATTCTGCACCCAGTACTGTGTATCAAGGCATATTCTTGCATTTCCTGGTCTCAGTCTAGGCTTTAAGACAGGCAAGCTGGAAAGCTAGACAAATGCATATATTCGAAAAAGGGACAGCAAAAAAAATGGAGAGCAGTTCCCCTTCTATAGCCTGGCCCCTGTGTCCCAGAGCAAATACAAACCTTGCTTTAGGGCACTACATAAATTGGTATTATAAATTCAGATGGTGCATCAGGGAGTGCCTCATTCTGTATGATTGGAGTCATTCTCAGGAGCAGTTCAGGCACTCAGCCTGCCACATGCGACTGCTGCCCCAAGGGCTGCCATTACAGACGCATTATTACAAAGCGCTGCAATAAAGCATGAACTAAAACAACTTCATTGAAATGAAGATTAATACGGAACATGTGTTCACCTCCGTACACTCTGAAGGAACAGTCCAGCAAACACAAGCACTACAGTGCTGGGGCTGATGGTCTAGGGTAGCAATGTGGCTGGCCAACCACCGCTATTGCTGAAGGCAAGCAATACATTTCCACAGCATCTTTTAAGTGTCCACAGATGGATTTAATACAGCAGCTGTGAAGCAGAGAGTGAGGCAAGCAAAACATGTAGAGTACTGAAACATGCAGAAGAGTAAGCTGCATTTGAAGCAGAGAACAGAGAGGGATGCTTCAAACCTACAGAAACAATACCACTAGCTGCAGAATGATCCATGCCTTTAGTTTTCACAGACTTCAATGGATATTAGTGTATATTCTCAGCACTTTGTAGTGTTGTATCCACATGAGAGTTACAGGTGAGAAAGATCAGCTAAGGTGATAGTTCTTCCATTACCCTCAAAATCAGAACAGGATTATTCCCCATGATCTATTTGTTGGTGCCATTGTCACCTCACTTAAACTCTCCCATGAAATACAACACTACTTCCCCCTTCTGATGCCCTTTCAGAGCCCCATAGATTTCACCACTGACATAAGCTGAAGGCCATTACATCTATATATTTCCCTGCTCAAATTAAACTCATGATACCCTGTTATGGTTTGATGGTCCAACTTTCATGCTTCCTTTTCCTGCTGGAGGTTTTTCATTCTTCCTTTCCTTGAAATCAATCTAAGGCTCCTATCAAAACTGGCTGTGACTACTGACTACAGGTCCCAGTGTATTCATTCCTTCAGTCTATTAACCAAGTCAGGCCTGAGGGGTTGACTAGGAGTAAGCATAAAGGCATCTAGAATAGAAACAATCCATCACATCCAGAATAAGGGACTCAGTCAGTTCTGGAAGTAGTCCTAGATCCTTTTGAAGTCTCTGAGACATGACTCTATGTGAAGGCATTGGAAGGTGGCACAACATCAAGTCTTCTTACTAAGGGGATGGGGGGGGGGCACATGGGAGGGATATGGCATTTCATGAGAGAAAACAAAGTGTTGGTTGCTATATTGCACCTCCAAAGTGACAGATTCATGATTAATCTGCATGTTGGTGTTTGGCACTTTAAGGAAAAAGCAACAATCTTCCCTGAGGGCACACCTCACTGAGCAGAGACTTTGACCCTTGGTAATGAACAGCACGTATTATCATTTAGCGGTGCTTAAGACCTCACAGATGATCTGCCTTTGGCATAACACTCAGATAGGTACATTGTAATGGATGACATAGGTAGTTTAAAAAAACCAAACCAAAGCAAAACCAAGAGTCATGCATCTCTGCATATGTGCTGGAAATAAGTGGGGGGAAAGGACTAATTAAAGTAGAGAACAAATGCCCCCATTATGCTGGCATCTCTATTGCTTTCTTTTTCTGGAATGAAAAAATCCTGATTTTTCATAAAAATAAATTAACAGACATCAAATATTTAATTTTTGGGACAAAAAAAAATGATTGAAGGGTTTGAACCAAATACACAGTAAACAAGCAAAATCTCCGCTTAACAGATTTGTCTTTCCTCCCCAAGCTGACTGGCTCTGCACCAATGCAACTCAGAGAAAAGGAGATCTGCTGCATTCAAACAATTCCTAACAGAGCTGAAACTCTGCACTGAACATGGGTGAGCAAAGGTTGGGCAGCTGCCTTTAGACAAGGCTGCCATGTCACTGCCCATTCAAAGGGCAATACTGTAAAGAAACAGGTATGAATTATATTATTTCACAGCAAGGTGCCATCCATTCCTCCTTGCACTGCAATTTCATATCCCAAAAATAGAGTAGCCTTCACAGCCATCCCACAGCGCACCTCTCACATCACCACAAATACAGCTCAATAACAGTCCATTGTCATCAATATTCCCCTGACTGAAGATGACTTAATAAAACATTCTCAGAAACCAGTCAACAAGGCTTATAATTAAACAGAAACCATTGTTAAGCTCCATCGAATTATTGTTTTCTCTCAGTTCTCCACATTTCTACTAAAATAGACATAAGGCTACAGCCCAGGATGGATCTATGCTATGTCTAGCTCTCAACAGAGAACTCTGTAGATCTTTGAATGGACAGGATTTCTTCTATGATTTTAAAACACAACTTCATGGATGTACAGATCTCTTAGATTTAGACCACACATACATACAAACAATGATACATATATTGATTTCTAAATGCCTGCATAGACCTGACTTCCATCACTCAGAAAGGTATGTGAATCCTTATGCAGGCTTCCTACAAAATGAGCATTACATTTCTCTAACAAGAAGATTCCTACTTGGCAAAATGTTGTTTGGATGCCTATAGTCAGCATTGGAGGCACTGAAGCTTTCTAAGCTTCAGATCTAGGATCAGGATTTGAACTGAAATAAAACAATGGGTGTACCTGGTTAAATGATGAGGCAGTGCCTCTCTGCATTGGTCTCTTGTGCCCTGAAGTCAGAATCCTCCTATAGGAACTAATCATTCAACTGAAGGAAGAAATAGTCAGAAGACCCACTGGGTCGACGGTTCCTACATTTCATATTACCATCCTAATAAAAGATAAGGTTTGCAACAGGTTCTAACTAGCAAAGTTTTACTTGGCCCATCACTGTCTCAGCAAGAGGCACTGGGGGTTACGTCAATCGGACTATTGTAACCCAGACACAAGTGTCACAAATGAACTGCAGTGTCTTGAACACACTGTGCTTCGCTACATGCAAGGAGTCACAGTGATCATACGCAGCATGCTTATGATCACCCCAAGCACAGGTAAATTCATAACAACAGAAGACTCCACCCCACCCCATCCAGCTACAGTCCAAAGCTGACTGTCAAGATACTGGCCTGCAGACAAAAGACATTGATTATCTTGTCCTTTTTTGCCAGCCACAATCTGAGAACTAAAACTCAATCTGCTTGTGGTATTACTGATCATCACTGCAGAAGTGGTCATGTAATCTCCGAGTTCATCACAATATCTGCAAGAACAATGCAGAAAGTGCTGCATCAGAAGTAAATTACTCTATCTTTTGTCTAAGACAGAGTTTTACTGGGCATATCAGTGTAACTTCAGAAATCTTGTTAAACAAGAGTTACAATCCCTGTGTAAATGCTTGCTGCAGAATATGAGGTGCCTTTTTTTGGTTTTCCTTTGTTTAAGTTCCTTCCAAAGTGATGCAAGCTGACCTGTGAAAAGTTACCTTATAAAGAAACAACGAAGTTATACTAGCCTATCAATCTAAGTTCCCGGTTACACACACCAGTATCGCTTCACCAGGCAGAAAACATATTAGATAAGGGATAGCATTATCAACAGGAAAATGGAAAGAAGCTACATCAGATACCAGCTCTGACAGAGAATTGGGGTCATCTCCTGGGTCTTGTCTCCTACCTCTGGAAGAAACCACGGTTTTCTGTCAGCAGAAAGGATTGAGAGCTGTAACTTGACAGTCCAGACACCTGCAACCATCTGTAAGTGAGTCTCCTTCTCCAAACCTCATTTTTCCCAATTGTAAAATGAAATACATCTCTTCAGTCCCTTCCCATGTATTTTACAAAGGTTAGCTTTTTATTACTAAAGATAATTTCTATAAACAAAAATAATAGAATGCTATACCTGAAAAATCTTTTGAGGACACATATGAGTTACTGTCCTGACTGTCAATTTTTTTAGTTTTCTTTTTCAAAGTTTTAGAGCCAGAAGTCTGGCTACCTCCCATCTCTAAAGACCTTCCATATTAACAAAAGCTTCCCTACTGTAAAACATTCAAAATTACTACTTCCCTCTCCCTCTGTGTAAGGGAAAAAAAAAAAAAAAAAAAAAAAAAAGGTGCTCTGG